>QKWP01002494.1:48846-63785 GCA_003550325.1 Gigaspora rosea | reverse complement strand
TGGATTTATATTGTTCATTTCATTCTTTGCCAACTGCCCAACAATGCCTATACTTGTTACATGACAAGAAATTATTTTATCGATCTGAAAAAAAAAGATCATTTTAAATATAGATTATGCATATTCGATTACAAATATGCATTAAAATAAATAAGTTATGCATAATGATAACGATAAGCTTCACGATTTAACTAATTTGTGCTACGTATTAGTTACTAATCAACAATTGCGATTTCTGCTGCGTTATTGCTATCAATAGTAATAGTTGTTTAGTTGATTAATATAAATTATAGTTAGTTGGCAACTAGTTGGTAACCAACGATTAATTGTAATCGAACCAGTTGGTAATAAATTGATTAGTTGTTTAAATTTTTTTTAAATCGATTAGTTGAAAAGTTGCCAACTAGTTGGTTTTTCAACTAATGATTTGGAACTCTAGATAGCACTTGGTTGAACTCGAATTTTGTTTATTACTCTAGAAAAGTTAATTTTTAACAAGACAATTACCGGATTATTTAAACGGCTATATGATGCTGGAAAAATACAATTTGTCGTAGATGAGGTTCATTGTGTGCTTGATTTTGCGCATTTCAGGTAAAGTCTTAATTATAAATAATTAGTAATTTAAAAATTATAACTAATCTGAACCAACAAAAAGAGATTCATGGAGTAAACTAAGTATTCTAAAAGAACAATATCCCCTCGCACCTATATTAATGCTAACCGCTACATGCGTATATGACTATATGCAAGCAATTAAAAAAAGTTTAAACCTATTAGACGCCAATTTAGCTGTTATTAGAGGCAATGATCAAGAAAGAAAAGAGATTCGGTATGAGGTTCGACAGAGACATGATACAAATGGTACTGTTTTTGATGATATGGCAAACCTAATTCGTGAAGTAGCTGATGATAAAATAATAATATACTGCGCAAGTATAAAACTTTGTAATGAGATACGAGAACAGATGCAAAAAAGGCTTTTCCAGATAGTTTTTAGTATCTTTCATGGAAAAATGGATGAATCAAAAAAGGATATAGCAATTAAAAAATGGAAGCGTGGTGAAACCAGAGTAATGATCGCAACTCCAGCCTTTGGATTAGGTGTGAATGACATGGAAATTATATTGATATTACATTATACATTTCCGATGAGCCTTAGTAAATATCATTGAATTTATAAAACAGAAAGCTAAAACATAAATTAAACTTTTTTTTTTAGCTGATCTAATTCAGCAATCTGGACGAGCAGGCCGTGACCACCAAGATGCGCGGAATGTAATATTCTATACTGATCGAGACATAAAAACAAATTATGGAATAATTACAGAAAATCGTGAGAGGTAGGCTTGAATATGTAAATGCGATCAAACATTAACTAACTAAAGTAGCTCAAACTATCCTAGTAAGCCAAAAGATTCTATGCTGCCGACCAAGTATATCTTTTTTAAAAAAAAAAGGGATATATTTGAGATGATCTTTTTTTGTGCTACAAAATACGAATGTCGAATGAAAACACTTACAAAATATCATGCTTGGAGTGGAGACAAAGAACCCAGTGAATGTACTAAATGTGATAATTGTCATCATCGCATCAAAGATAGGCCAACTATCAAAAATGTAACACCCGATATTGAGGAACTATTACATGTCGTAGAAGTTTTAACCACAACTTATGATCACCAAATCATACCTGCCGATGTTATAGGAGTATTCAGGAGATCGAATGCAGCTAGAATGAGAAAATTTGGATATCAACAGTTAGAAGAATTTTATGATAAACAAGATATTAAAAAATCAAAAAAACCAAAGTTATTGAGTACCGTCGAACTTGCAGAATTTGCGCTCCAAGACTTGGTTAGAAGAGGCTTAGTTTTGCAATACATAATATTATCAAGGCCGCAAGAAACAGAGTATATATCATGCACTTTAGTTATCGAAGGGCTTGCAGACGGTGCCAAGGAAATAGTAAAAGCACAAGAATGGAAATATTGGATAAAAAACTAATGAGCCGTTAATATATATATAGTAATAGATATTCCAGAATATTCGATTTAATGGTTCTGTAGTATGACGATGCACACTGCAGATCATTTTTTGATGATCATTATTACCCAACGTGATCATAATAAAATAAGAGTATCTATACTCTACCCTTAAAAGGGGAAGTGAAGTAGATGTTTTATTCCAAAATTCACCTAAATGATCAAAATCAATTGAAGCTAAATCCAAATTACAATAAAGAGTCCATTCTTGTAATAATGCATGAGAAGGATGGTTTAATTCGGGAATTTGAATTGAATAATTTTGAATGTTACGATTAAAAATTGCTAACTTAACAAACCAGGGGTCAAAAACTTGTACGGCAATAAAAAGGGAACGGGAAGGATGCTGCAAAAAGTGATCATTAAACTTAGAATATGCGGCAGCAAAAGCTTGTTGAAATACCTCATTAAAAGTAAGCGGATCTGCTCCAAGATTCGTAATACAAGAGTTAATATAATCCCCAAAATTCGTGTTAGATTTCCCGTGTTGCAAATAAATTTCAAGATGTTGAATTCTATTTTTAACAAATGGAAACACAGGTTCATTTTCTTGTTGGAAAAAATTAAGATCAGAAATAAACTTTTCAGCATAATGCCGAATAAAGGTCAAGTAAATATGCACTCGTCCATTTTCTTCAACATTGCTAAAAATATCCATTATTTTTTTCACAGCTTCGGATTTTTCAATTTTTAACTCTTTCTTGTAAAATCCTTCAATGTATTCTAAATAGTCACAAACGTTAAACGCCATTCGGAACCACGTATTCCAACAGGTAGCGACAGGTAATGGTATAAACTTTAATATTGGGTTTGATTGTTGATTTAACCTGTGTTGCATTAGATAACGCATGTATCGAGACTTGCGAGCTTTAGAGTGCATAAATGTTTTTTTAATGTTTGCGATTAAAATTTTGACAACGTCAAAGTGAAAAATTGACAACCACGATTCACTAAAATATCAAATTTATTAATTTTAATAATTAAATAATAATTCCATAAAAAATATCGTAATTATTATTTACCCAACTAAATTTACAATGTGAGCAGAGCAAGTATTATGTTTTAATTGCTGCATCACAGGATTTAAGGCTTCACGAAAGCACTTCTTCATGTAAGAAGCGGAATCGGAAGCAATTAATTTTGGTAAATTAAAAGAAATTTTCCACTCCGTTAACAACCGCAAGATTAGTCCACCCATCATAGAAAAGTTTACAGCTTCTAAAAAATCAACCGACAAAAGTTTTGTAGTTCTACAATAGGCAAACAACGTATTAACAACATTCCGTCCTTTAACATCGGTTGTTTCGTCGATAATTATTGCTATGGGCTTTTCGTTAAATATACTGTATAAATTTTCTAAATGTTCTTTAAAAACTCTTGGTAAGTACAACCGACGTAAAGTATCTAACGCAGGTATAGCACCACCTTCCTTACAGTACATGTTCAAAAATCTGCGAACTTTGTCAAGTTTTTCTATTGGTATGTCAGCCTCAACCCATACCATAAGAAGATCATGAATAACTTCTTTTTTTTGGTCGGCCACTGTTAGAGACGACGGAAGGCACCTTTGCCGTGTTTGATTTGAGGATTTTAAGTAAGTTTCACGCTTTTTTTTATGGGTTTTACTATTTATGTGTGTAGTAACATAAGATTTATTATCAAAATTAACACTATGGTTGCAAAAACGGCACATAAGCTTGCCAGAATCTGCAATAAAATGTTCTGAAAACTCTTTCACACGACTATTAGCAGTGATTCGGGTCATATATATATATTTTTTTTTGCATGTTCAAAAAATACTCTTATACTAATTGCCCCCTTTTGTACACCATTTAGTCGAAAGACATTTGATAAACTCGTTATTGCGAGTATTGATAAACTCATTATTGCGAAACTCTTTATTGAAAGTATTGATAAACTCTTTAAGAACAAACCGCATAAAATTTGATATTTATACTAAATTTTAAAGACAAATTCTTATTGGCTAGATCACATGTTTAATGGATTATTTTTATTGGCCAGGTCACATGTTTTATGAAAATCGGCCAAAATTTTTGGAAAAATTTGGCCAAAATGCAAAAATTTGGAAATATCAAAATTAGGCCAAAAATTTGGAATAATTTGGGAAAATTTATTTCCAAAATTTTCCGGGTCCCTGGGTTGAAGCCAAGCGCATCACGGGATTACCCGTTAATCACATGTTATCTTTAACCAATCAAAATCGTGAATTTTGATTGACCCAGATCAGTCTGAAAATCAAAACAAATGATTAAATTCAATTATCTCAAAATTATATATATTGACGTATCTGCCCTTTCTACTGCAAAGGCCCCATATTTTTATTGTTGTAGATAATATATTTGCAAAATTTAAAGACTATTTTTTTAATTTAATCTTTTACAAATAGCAATTGTTTTTTTTAAATTTGGGATTTGTCCGTGTTTTGCCAGCAAGTATACAACTACTATATAAAGCTTATTTAAATGATTAAGAGTGTGCATCTGCTACTATTTTATGTTTTAAATCAGTTCTCAATCAGGGTTATATTATATTATAGGTTTATGAAACAAATTTGAAATCCAATCATTTTTAAACTGAGTTTAGGTTTATATTATTATTCAACCATATATATGGCTAAATTCTAAATCCCAAACCAATACAGACTAACATCAAAATCTCAAACCAATCATTGAAAAGCCAAAATTTCAAAGTTCCTAAAACTAAATCAACATATATGAATTTTTATTTACCAACAGCATAGCAGAAGTTCGTTTTGATTGGTTGTTAAAATACCCCAGAAAAATGTCAATCACACCTCGGATAGATTACCGGCTATACCCGGATAAAGTTTATTACGAACTTTTAATACTCTCTAAAGACGCTTTTACAGTACATTTAATACAGTTTAATGATTACTGTTTTAATTTAAATTTCACGAAATATATATCTATATTATTTATTACACGATAAATATATTATTTTACAAAAAATACTTTAAATCAGCTTCTCAATACATTATTTCGCATACCCAAAAACCCTAAACACTACCACTATTACAACTTTTTGTATCTATAAACATTATTTTATAAATTATATTCATAGCCTAAATATATACAATAAAAAGTTTTAGAATAGTAATTCAAAATAGTACTTTTTTTTTTTACTTGTAGGGTAAACAAGCCCAGTTAAAACAACATCTCACAATTTCACTTACTAATTGCTTAGATCGCCGAACCACTTTCCCGACCTTTCAAAATATTCACTTCTCATCTAGTTTCTTGAACTACCGTATCTCACTGTATCTCTCATTGAAAAACAGTAGGTTTAAAGACGAAAAATAGGTTGCTTAAGTTTATTGTTTCATCACGTATTACAAAAAAAAATTTTTATATGGCGTGACGATTTTTACTAATAAAAGTATTTTAAAAATTACAATTGACTGTATAAATAAATGATCGTTGCCAATCATATTTATTCAAATTTTAGCCAATCAAAATGAACTTCTACTATGCTTTTACCAACACATATGATATATATAGGGAGTATGGCACAGCAGTTATGGGCATGCCACCATGGCATGCCTTAAAAGAAAATAGTTATAGGGCATGAAATTTATATATAATCAATATATGGGGGACCCCATAGCAAAAGAAGGTGATGGGTCAAAAAAAATTTTTTTTGTAAAAACTTTATTTTTGCAAAAAATTAGATCATTTAGAACACAATATTAAAAAACTACAGAAAAAATTTTTTTGGCCCATCATCTTTTTTGCAAATGTCTATTGTCAAAAATTTTCAGAATAGTGGATAGTCAACGAACATAAAATATGAACAAGATTGTTGAAAAATTTCGGGATTTATAAATTTTGGGTAAGTTGATATGATGGTGTACCATTGGTATGTCAGGGTGGCATCCTGGCATGAAAATTGTTAAGTGGCATGCCCTATGGCATGTCAAATTTTTTTGTCATGCCACAATATATATATATATCTGAAATTGGAATTGTTTTAAAATTTCAATATCGGTTTAATAGATATTGGACTTTATAGTTGGGATAGAATTACTAAACTACGGCAATTACAGCATTTTACCAATGGTAAAATTAATTAAAGCATAGCATCTAATTGCTATAAATATTATATACTGTAATGCCACTAGTGTTTCTTATGGGCTGGGTTTTAGCAAAACCCCAAATTTGAACCAGAAACTGGTCTGGGTTAGTGATGCCACCGAAATTGATTTTTGAAAAAGGCCTATTTCATTTTCATTAGAGAAAATTAAAATTTTTTATAAGGAAGAGCAAATAAAACTTATATAGATATGTTCCTTATAATTTCATCTATTCAAAAAAAGTATCAAATAATTTCGTCTTTCAAGTAAAATAGGTCAAAAACAATTTTGTCTTCAAATTTTAATTTCGGGTTTTAGAACCCGAAATGCTTTCGTCCTCATGTATAGTCTGGATCCAAGTATAAACCCATATCCGAATATTTGATGCCTGATCTGAATTAGAACCAGTGTAAGTATATCTTGCTCATGTGAAAATAAAGTATTTTAAAAAAATTTATACTAAGCAAGATGCACTCAATTTTGTTATGAATGGCAAAATTTTATTTTATTTAACATGTTGCAAATTTTTTAACTCTAATATTTTGAATTTTATCTAGTTTTGAGGTTTATTGTAAGGTTCACCAAGAGGTTCATTATAAATTTCATTATAAAGTTAACCATATAGTTTATTGCAAGTTTCATCATAAATGCCATTATATGGAATCACACTTGAGCTCAACATATTGTTGTCTTTGTTTTTTTCTGCTAATTAATGTTCTTATAAAAGATAGGAGACCAAAAAGTTTCAGTATTATAAAGAAAAAAAAATCACTTTGGCTTTTATAAAAATCAGTAACTTAGGGGAGTGCAGTAAATCACGTAATTAGGGTTTACATAGGTCCTGACCCCCCTCCCCCCTAGTGATAGGACTATTGACCAATCAAATTTAAAAAAACTCAAAAACGTCTTTGACCTGAAAATAAGCTACCCCATAATCGACAAAAGTCGCTACATAGTAAAGTCTAAATTTTACTAAGTAAATCGAAAAAATCAATTAAGTAAACTTATTTAGCAGATCAAAATACACTTATGACAAAATTTTTATAAGTATTGGAGAATTTTTTTTAATTGACTTTTGATTTTTACTTTCGACGAAAAAATTAAAATTTTTTAAAAAAATTTATTTGACGAACATAAAAGTTAAAAGTTAAATAATAAAAAGTTTTCCAATACTTATAAAAATTTCGTAATAAGTGTATTTTGATCTGCTAAATAAGTTTACTTAATCGATTTTTTTCGATTTGCTTAGTAAAATTTAGACTTTACTATGTAGCAACTATCTGCGATTAGCTAAAAATCGATTTTCTTCAATATGATTGGCTATTTATGCTATATATATATATATATGACGTGATATTTGGGGACCCCCCACCCCCCTAAAAAAATTACGTGATTTTCTGCACTCCCCTTAGTATGCCAGTAGTATGCCAATTCGCGTGAAAAAAACAAAAAACAGTTAAGGGGCGTGCCATTTATCACGTGATATTTTTTACTTAGTAGCCACCCCTATCCATGTATGGTATGATCACTTTATCTAATTTTGATTAATTAATATAATATATAGACGTGATTACTACCTATAACCATGTATCCATGATAAAAATCACGTGATAAATGGCATGCCTCTAAGTAAAAAAATCACTATTTCTCATACAATTTGTGTTATAAAAACTTTTTTTATATAATTTGTGCTATAAAAAATCATTTTAATATAAACTGGACCAGTTTGAATACTATTGGTCTAGGTCTCTCTTGTGACCCAAACCCGGTTGGGTTCAAAAATCATGGTTCGACCTGATCTGCGAGGCCAGGTTTAGGCTGGGTTCGGGTCTTCGGTTCAGGTATAAGGAACACTAAATACCATAATGCCATAATACTATAATATCATAATGTCATAAGGCCATAATTCTATAATGCTTTATTAATAAAATTATTTGTTATACGAGCATTTTATTTCCATTAATTTAGTTAGTAAACATAAAAGTTATTTACATTCTATTTAAAGTATGAAATAATGTACCAAAATTTTCAAACCGGCTGACCTACAAGAACTGTATATTTAATACATAAAATAGGAAATTGGCTTTACTAAAAGCACACTGGAACAAGAGGCTCTCTATTGGGGAACTGAAACACTGCAGGAAATAGGGACCTGGAACGTCTTTTGATGGACTTGATAAAGAAGTACACCTAGTTATGACTTTGGCACTATTGAGCAAAGAAGTAGTGGGCACCGACCTAGAGTTTAGTTTTGAGATATGTTATTATATTCAGCGTAACTCCTACCAACTCCTTTATATTTGGTACTTTTCTGGGCTTTTTCTTGTTACTTCTTGGAAACTTTCGAATTTTACCAAAAAGTGGGAAATCTAGCTTACCCTCTTCAAAAAATCAGCAGTGTTTACTTTTTTAAAATTGGAATAATGCCTACCAAATTGGATCAAGTCATGAGGGCGTTTTGAACTCGTCTGAAACAAACAATGAATGACACGTGGACACGTAAAAACCAAACCAAACTAAAATTTTTTCTGACGCATCCTGATACTGGCGTAGTTTTAGTTATTTTTCTATCATTTATTCACTATATGTAAATATAGATAGTACTTTGGTAAAGCTAAATGCTTTATATAGTCTATATAATTTTTAAACTAGTTTTTGCGAATGTTTATTTTTCTGTTCTTTTGTCTTTTTGTCTATTTTCGTTTTATATTTGTTTATTTTGGATTTCGTGTAGGTTTTGTAATAGTACTTCCTTTTATATTTTCTTTTGTTTTTGAAAATGTTTGTTGTTCGTATGGGTCTGGATTTAATACTCCTTGTTCTAGAGGCTAGTAAGGAAGATAAAGGAAAGTTAGTAATGTTGGCAAGCCTTCTTGAAGTCTTAAAGGAAGAAAAAAAATGGAAAAATAATTTCTTGCTTGTCGTAAAAAGAGGAAGATTTTTTTATTTTGGCTTTAAGTAGCTAAATAAGCTATCTATTTCAATACCAATTTGGAATACCAATTTGGTGTCGAAATAGTGCAGCAGGTTGCATTTAGATATCCGCGTACTTAGGTACCGACTGAGATGGCTGGATGATGCTAAACTTATGTTATTAGATAGTACTATGTAGATGCAGTAGTAAATACAAGTAGCTTAGTATTAGTGTGACTGCTTAAGTTGGAAAAAAAAAAGTATAAAATAAAAATATTTTATGATTACAAAAAGCTGAAATACAAAAATATACATATTATAATAAATATGACAAAATAAAGTAAAATGTCTACAATGTGGAGCAGCAAAGATAGCAGGTATAAATAAAGATACTGATAATTGCATAAAGTATTTTAACTTAGAGCATTCTCATATGATAATAGATTATATATTAAAAAATTAGAAAAGAAGAGTTTGGTTTTTTATTTTCTATGACATTGTTTGATAATTGTGAAAGCTAATAGTAATGAATTTTATTATATAAGAGCATATAAAATATCTAGTAATTACAACTATTATACTTTCAAAAAAAACACAAACTCTTTCTTATACCAACTTTTTCAAACAACTGATCTATAAAAATTATACAGTCTTTATATATTTGCTATAACAAAAACTCTATTGGTAACAGCTAAAATCCAAGGCCATTTACTATATATTTGGTCATAGCTTAAATAGAGTTAAAAAAAATTTGAATCCTTATAAGTGAGGCCTCCCAGCAAAAGTCTATAGTACTACCAAGCAAAGAAATAATAGATAAGCTCTAGAGCTTTGTTAAGATCTATGAAAGCAAAAGCAAAAATAAATATTGAATCAGATATTATTCTATATAGCATAACTCTTTCAAGTCTCTACAAGTTGGTATACTCTTCCTCACCTCTTTGGCTTCTTTCAAAATTTTAGCAAAGTGGGCATTTTAGTTTACCTCTTTCAAAAGATTGGTAGTGTTTATTGCTTTTATTTTGAGTAATGCACCTACCAAAAGAAATCAAGTCACAAGTAAATTTTAGTTGAGATAAACAATTAGTATTTCAAATTATTAGTTAAAAAACCAACTAGTTGCCAACTTTCTAACTAATCAATTTGAAAAATTTTTAAACAACTAAACAACTAATCTTTCAATTAATATGAGTTTGAGATATTCTGCTTAGTTAGACTAATTTGTAATAATTTCTTGAATTTGATTAATAATTATCTGAAAATACAAGTCACTCTTATTATAGTGAAGTAATCTGTTTTATTGTAATATAGAACTTTTAGACAAAAACTATATCATTTGACTTAACGTGTAAGAGAGTAAGAAATGTATATCCCTTAGATTGTAGTAGAACACAGGCAAATTTGCCTGCGTTTTTGCACTTTTTTAGCTCTGATTTACTTTTTTAAAATACTAAAATAATTAAATAAAGCTTTGTACAATTATATTTGAAAATAAGGATTACTTTTTTGCAAAATTAGTTTTTATATTATAAGAAAATAAATTATAGTTACATATAAGCTGAAAATAGATAATTTTAAAAAAAAATTTTTTTAAAAAATTTTATTACAATTTTTCTGCGATCTTATTTAGTTTTAGTTTTAGAACTATAGTTCTTAAGACAATATTGTAGTTTATATAAAGGATGACAACTTTCATTATTGCAACTTTAATGATTTACTTGTAAAAATTAAGACTTGTATTAGAAGTAAAGATTTTTTTTATAGACGGGAACATATAAAATTTGAAAAAATCTAAAGAAAAATTTTAATAGTAAAAATGCCAACACAAGAACTTTAAACATTTATTATATTAAAGTTTTCTAATGATTTTAAAAAAATTTTATAACAAAGTTACTAAAACAAAACTTAAAGAATATTTTTTACTTAGAAAAGATATGGCTAAAATCAATATTTAAAATTTTATTAAAAATTTTAAAATACGCAGGCAAATTTGCCTGTGTTACAATCTAAGGGATAATATAAAAAACATCAACAATAAAAGAAAATAGCTCCAAGATTAAATATACTAAAAGAATATTCCAACTAAACATAAAAAAAAATAATAATTCAACAAGACTTTTAAACAATAACTAAAAATAAAGAACCTTTATATGATAAATAAAGAATCAAAAAATATAAAGACAATAGCTTTATATTTTATAAAATAATATCAGTTCAGAAATGTTATATTGCACCTGTGGTGTTCAGCATCAGTAATATGAAATTTGTGTAATATACAAATCAAAATAAAAACAAAAACTAAATTTCGATTAATATTAGGGTTAGGGTTGAGGCCTGGGATAGGACAGGGGCATTAATTATACCAAAATTTTACAAGGAATTTTTTTTGTTAGAGTCTCAAAGATAATTTCATAACCGAGTTTTTGCGTTCTAGTCATTTTTTAAAAAACATCCAAAAATTTGCATTACACCTGATTTTCATATTACACTACAGCTCATAATAAAAATTATAGTGGTGTTGAACACCAGTGGTGTGATTTAACAATGCCGTATCAGTTTATTAAATATAAAATTTTTAAGTACAAATATTTTTATAAAGGAAAAGAATTAAAGGACAGGACCTAACCTGCCTTGGGAAAAAGACAGGGTTTATATATCTGTAAAAACTTAAGATTTTCACTATAACAAGATATAATAAGGAGGTATAATAAAGAGATATAATAACGAGTTATGATAACGAGTTATAATAAAGAAATATGATAATAAGTTATAATAATGAGTTATAATAAAAAGATATAATACCGGTATAATAAAGAGATATAATAACGAGTTATGATAATGAGTTAATAAATTATAATGAGAATGACTTCTTTTTAAGAACAGAAAGAAGGTTTCCTAATGAAATTAATACTACAGATTTGATTGCTTCAATAAAATTTATACTATTCTTAATATTTCCATGATATTTTTCTAATACTAATATTTTAAAATTATACTAAAATTATACAAATATAACAATGTGCAAGATTAAATATGGAGGGACATCAATAGAAAAGGGACAAATCATTTTTAGTAACTTTTTTTAAAATTTTAAATTAAAATATTTTGACAACTACCAAATCAAATTTAATAAAAATTTTTTTGCTTTAATTCTATAACTATAAAAAATTAAAATAAAAAAATTTTGATTAAATTTGGTTAAGTAGTTGTTAAGTTATTTTAACTTAAAGTTGAAAAAACTTTTACTTAGAAAGATTTGTCCCTTTTCTATTGAAGTCCCCCCATATAACTACGCATAAAATATATTGTTATTGTAATCTGTTATATTTGATTAATTAGCAAAACTATTCTTAAACAATAACTTATAGATAGCCTAATTGGCTAAAAAAATTAGTCAAAATAATTATTTAAATCAAAATAAACTCTAGATTTAACAAACTCTTTTTTTTTATAATTGTTATATCTACCAAATCAAAGTTTACAAAAACAAATTATTATTAGTATATTATTTATTAAAAGAAAGTAATAATGCAGTATAGTATTTTAACAAACTGTATTTTGCATTATGGCTTTATGAATTATAGCAATTATAGAAAAAAATACAGCATATACTGTAACTAGATTAATTTGTAAAATTAATTCCACTACTAACTACTGTATATTGAATTTGAGTAATTATATATAGCTATCTAAAATAGTGTTCTAATCCAAGTAAGTATCACCTAGGTTACCTGCAGATGGACAGGTGATCTGGGTTGAACTATGGTATAGTCAATCCGCAGGTCATCCATAAGTCAATTCACCAGTTACCTATGGGTCAACCCGCAGGTCACCTGTGAATTACCCACATAGATGACCTGTATGAGTTGGTTATAAACTATATATATAAGCAAGACTCTAGGCCAGATAATAGTGACCTGGCAAATAATAAATATAAAAAATGAAAAAATACAAAAATTGGAAAAATGCAAAAATTGTGATAAAATAGTGTAAAACAAAGAGGTGATTTTTTTTGACGATTGCTATTTGTACACCATGTATATGTACACATCGGGAGAATTTTTAGGTTCAAATTTGTGCAGATTTCTAAAAAAAAACAATAATTAAAAATTTGCAAAGATCTGTAACTCCACAACTACACTTAAAAATTTTTTTTAAAATTCTGCAAAGATTTTTAAAAATGCATAAATCTGTGCAAACCAGGGATGTAATAGCCAAAAGCGAATAAAAATAATTACTATATGCTCGTCTAAATATTAAATGCTAGCTAAATTTTTATATATTAAAAAAATATATTTAAATATTTATACTATATTTTAACAATGTAATTTATAAATATTTTATTACAAATATAAGTTACATTAAAACATTCGAATATTCATATATTTTTATTAATAATGTAATTTATTACAAATATATAATATTGATTAATAATAAATTTCAGAAAAATAATAAAAAATAATATATTTTTATTAAAAAAAAAAAAAAACTACAAAATATATTACAAGAGACACCACAAAAATGCCTAGAAACACCATACAAATACTATAAAAACACCACACAAACACTATATAAACACCGTAAAAAGACATTATAAAATGCCATAGAGATATCGTTCTTTTATTTAAACATCTAATATAATCTAACCCCTTTAACTTTCCTATTTTCCTATCCACTAAATCCCAACATCATATGAATGAAACAATAAAAAAGCACCAAACATAGCATCACAAACTCGGCACCAACGACGAATATATCCAGTAACGCACCAAAAAAGCAAAACACAACAATGGTCACCTATTCTGAATATGAAAAGAATTAGTACTATACGAATACAATGTTAAAGCAAAAAAAAAATAAACCTGATAATTTGCTGTACAATTGAGAAACATGAATGCCCGAGTAATGCGCTAGCGACAAATGTGTTTCCAAACCAACGGCAGTAACATGCCAGCAATAAAAGAACTCCGAAAAATTGACAACTCTACTGACGAAAAAGTTCCAGATAACACACTAATGAAAGATGCCAAAATGGACGACACTAACGACGTAAAAGACTCCAAATTGGACACGATGACACCAATGACGAAGAAAAAGTATAAGTAACACCCACTACAAAAAAAACACTGATATGAATGATGAAGAAAGGAAAAAAGCTAAAAAAATATTGAAAAATAGAGAAGATACGATAATTATAAGTTATATCAATAAAAAAAATCAAATACGGTAAAAAAAAAATTTATACTTATTTTGTATAACCGGTAATTGTAACAGTAATATCTGCTATTTTAAAAATAAATTATTATAATAATAAAAAAAATGTAAAAAACGTTAAAAAAACAATTAAATAAATTATAATAATAAAAAAAAATTATAATATTAATAAATTATAAAAAAAATAAAAAAATAAATATATAAAAAAGAATCATTTAAAAAAATGATAATTTACTGGTAAAAAAACAACTTACAGATGATCTAATCTAGATCCAGAGGACAAAATAATTTAA
The DNA here is from genome assembly GCA_003550325.1 of Gigaspora rosea. Taxonomy (NCBI): domain Eukaryota; kingdom Fungi; phylum Glomeromycota; class Glomeromycetes; order Diversisporales; family Gigasporaceae; genus Gigaspora; species Gigaspora rosea. The sequence continues at coordinate 49,209 of QKWP01002494.1, read as the reverse complement.
ATAAAATAAATTAAAAATAAATTAAATAAAAAAGAATAAAAAAAAGAACCAAAAAAATATTTATAATAATAATAAAGAAAAACTAAAAAAAATAAAAAAATATAAAAAAAAACATAATAATATAAAAAAAAAATAAAAAAATAAAAAAAATCTTAAAAAAAATTTAAATTTAATAAAAAAAAAGAACGTTTTAAAAAAAGGGTCTAAGAATTCCATGCACCCACATGGTCGTGCACCCCTTAGCTGGCCAATCAAAATCGAGCACGTGCAACACGTGCCTCATTGACCACAATAGGCCAATCACAATCGATTTTATAATTTTTTTAAAAAAACTTTATTAATTATTAATAAAAAAAAAAAAAA
>QKWP01002494.1:30159-46828 GCA_003550325.1 Gigaspora rosea | reverse complement strand
AAAAAAAAAAACTGATAAAAAAAAAAGATAAAAAAAAATAAGATAAAAAAAAACGATAAAAAAAAATAAAAAAAATAAAAAAAGACAAAAAATAAAAAATGGTAAAGTTATAAAACAAAAATAAAAAAATAATAAAAATAATAAAAGTAAATTAAAAAATTAAATAAAAGTACGAAGTAATAAAATAAAATTAAATTAAATAAAAAAAAAATTCATTAAATAAAAAAAATCGTTACAGAATAAAAAAAACGTGTTTTGTTTACTTTATTTATTTATTTATTTATTTGTTTGTTTGTTTTGTTTATTGATTTTCTCCTTGTGTTCTTACTGATAGGTAAGTAGTTACTGTAATTTTGGAGATTATCGCAGATTATAATAGGCGGTATCTATTATAATCTGCAAAGATTATACTTTTTAAATATTTGCACAGATTTTTGGCAAAAAATCTGCGAAGAACTGCAAAAATCTAAATTTTGAAGATCTTTGCAATTTTTTAAACAAGATTCTGCACTTATTTGATAAATTTGAAGATCACTGCAGATTATTAATGGTTTTAATTTCCTGATGCACATATATATTAATATCTCAAAATCCTGATTATAATAGCTTTTGGGGTTCTAACAAAAAATATTCCTTGCAAAATTTTAGTATAAACTATAACCTCCTCTAACCATAACCTTAAACAATACTAATTTTTCATTTACAATTAATATATTAAGCAAATTCGTAAATCAATAAATTAGTATGTATAAAATCATAAACGAACTCTTTCCGATGATCCCTCGTACCAAAAATTTCAAGAACACCGACCTATGAAAACTTTCCATTTAACACATAAAATAGTAAATTGGCTTTATCAAATAACACCTGCAGTGAGCGGCACTTGTCGTTTAGAGGTAAAGTTCATAGACTACCTGCCGATAAGCTTAGAGTTTATCACTCACCGTTAGTGGGCCTCTGTCTGACACTACCGAGCAAAGAAGTAGTGGGCAATGACCTAGAGTTTAGTTTTGAGATGTGTTATTATGCTAATCATAACTCCTACCAACTCCCTTATATTTGGTACCCTTTGGGCTTCTTTTCGTCACTTCTTGGAACTTTACGAAATTTCGACAAAAAGTGGGAAATTTAGCTTACCCCCTCCAAAAGATCGGCATTGTTTACTCTGCCCAAATTGGGACGACGCCTACCAAATTGGGTTAAGTCAGGAGCGCGTTTCAGATTGGCTGAAACAAACAATGAATGATAAGGATACTGGACATGTAGGAGCTGAACCGAAATGAAATTTCTTCTGACGCATCCTTTCGAAATAGCATATTTTGGTTATCTTTCTATCGTTTCTTTACTTTTGTAAATATAGTACTTGGGTAAAGCTATATGCTTTATACAGTCTATATAATTTTTAAAATTAGTTCTTATGAACGATGTCAATTTTATTTTCTTTTCTTTGTCTTTTTTGTCTATGTTTCTTTTTTGTTTTTGTTTACTTTGTTCATTTTGGATATCGTGTAGGTTTTGTAGTAATATCTCCTTTTGTTTTCTTAAAAATTTTTTTTGTTCGTACGGATTTGAAAAAAATATTCCTTGTTCTAGAGGCTAGGTAAGGAAGATTAAAGGAAGTTAGTAATGTTGACAAGCCTTCTTGAAATGTTAAAGGAAAAGAGAAGATAGAAAGGTAATTGCTAGCTTGTCGTAAAAAGATGAAGACCTTTTTATTTTGTTTTTAAGTAGCTAGATAAGCTATCTGTTCTAATACCATATGGTATCGGAGTAGTGTGGTAGGTCGCATTTAGGTATTCGGGTACTTAGGTACCGACTGGATGGCCGGATGATGCTAAACTTAGTTATTAGGTAGTGCTATGTAGGTACAATAGTAAATATAGTAAATACAAGTATCTTAATAAAGTATTAGCGTGGCTACTTAAGGTTAAAAAAAAAAAAAAATTAGTATGTATGTATATACACCTAGTATAAATTAAGAAATTTTTTTTTTTTTTTAAGTTTTTTTTACATTTTATAATAGGAAAAATCTAGAAAGTCCAAAACCACAACTCTCCCCAACGATCACTTGTACACATATTCTGCAAAAACTTTAGTATTAATTTTGTATAAACTGAAGACATACTTACATAGGTCCTACGGCGGCAGCTATTATTTAGGGATAGAGTTAATTGACTATCTTGCTAGTAGTCTTAGAGTTTATCACTCACCGCTTTATGGCACTTGTCGTTTAGAGACAAAGTTAATAGACTGTCTGCTGACAAGTTCAGAGTTTATCACTCACCGGTAGTAGGAAAAGCCTTCCTGGGGTGTCCGCCATAAGGTGAAAGTAAGGGCATATGAAGTTGATAAAGAAGAACCCACACTCCTTTCTTTCTACAAGTGAAACCTGTGTATTGGCCTCCCATTCGGTTTTTCAAAAATTTTTCCAAAAAGTGGCGATTTCGGCTTACCCCCACCAGAAGATCAAAATTGTTTATATCCGAGAATGGAAACTCTAGTGCATAAAGTCACGAGAAGTTACGTGCTCGCAATGCTGCCAGGTGATCACGTGTTTTTGGCAAAGGACTAATGTCGGACGGATGGGATTAAATAAATTTTCGCTTGGTGGATCTCGATCTCGTAGAAGATGTAGGGTTATGTAGTTACATTCTTCATTGTAATACAGCGCTGAGATCATAGAGACTGTGCTGTATAATTTTTATGAGTTTAGTATAGACTTTAACTATACCTATCTAGATTTATTTTGTTTTCTTTCTTTTTCTCTTTTTCTGTTTTATTCTTTTCTTTTGTTTTTTCTTTTTCTTCTCTTTTTGTTTTTTTCCCTTTTATATTAGGACCCCGGACATGTAGTACAGAGGTCATACGTTACGCATTTCAGCAAAAACCCCTGAAATTTAAAAAGCAAAAAATCAGTTTTTGGCAATTATCTTGGCATCCAGTAGTCCAATTTGAATGAACTTTTTTTTAAATGAAGCACTCAGTGAGGCGCATCTAACAAAAAAAAGTTCATTCAATTCTGATTACTGGATCTTAAGTTATTTAATTAAATAGATTTTTTTTTTTTCAGCAAATTAGGTCAAAATTGGCCAAAATCCAGTTATGACCTATATGAGAGATGTCCGGGGTCCTTTTATACTTTGTCGTTTTGTTTTTGTTTTTGTTTTTATTTTTCCCCTTTTTTCTTTACGTGCTCTTTGTGAAGAAGTTAAAATTTTAAGAAAAGAAAGGCGGTCTTGATATGGCATCCAACACCAGTCGCTAATTGATGGATTAAAATCGGAAGGTAAATTCTGATACCAGATTGAGACGAATAGTTGGTATGGTGGATCGCTTTGGGCAGGTAACTTAGTTATCGCTTGGAGAGTCTTTTTTACACAGAACATTAGTAGTCATATTTTGTACTTGTACAAGGCAGCTAGACTGCATAGTTCATAATAAAAAAAGGCAAGATCGCTGAATACAAAAAAAAATCTAGAAAGTGCATCCATGTATTTTGTGCCCCTAATGTACTAATAATTAATTTTGCATAAAGTTAGAGTTAGGGTTAGGGTTAGGATTAGAGTTAAAATTAAAATTAATACAAAATTGTGAGAGGATCATTTTTTGTTAAAAGCGCAACAGGGGTTACCCTAGTAAAATTTTGAGATATCAAAATAAGAAGCACAAAGTGCACGGGGCACTGACTAGTCCTGTCCTTATAATATATATATTTATAATACATACCAGATTATGTATCAAACAGGTTTAATATATTTTCTTTTTTTTTTAAGTTTTTTTTACATTTTATAATATATATATTTATAATGCATACCAGATTATATATCAAACAGGTCTAAGAAATTTTTTATTTTTTTTTATTTTTTTTTTTTTAGTGAACATAATTTAGTTTTTTTTTTTTTAGTTAATACTATTTAGTTTTTTTTTTGTAGTAAATGTAATTCTGTTTTTTTTTTTTAAAATTAGACTATAAAATTTTTTATATCATTTGGATAATCCGAGTTACTACCTGTGGGTAATCCATAGTGAAATTTTTTTTACTACCTAGTGTTTACCTGTGTAACTCAGGTAACCCAGGTTGGGATTTTCATACCAAATCAGAATTCTAATCCGAGATATTTAGTAATTTGTCTAAATATCTAAATAACTAAGTATTTAGGCAAAGATTTTTTAATGGGTTCAATCTTTAATTTGATATTTGTTTATGATGGAATGCTATTGGATTTTGCAAGTTACCAAGCCTTTTAATAGTACCCAATTTTAAAAGATATTAAAATGTTTATTTCTTATTAACAAATATATAGCTTGAAATCTTTGTTATAAATTTAGAGTTAACACAAGCTAATTAGAGGACTTCCAGAAATTATGTAATTTTTTGGTGGGTGGGTCCCGAAAATATTAGATTATAATTATTCTGGTCAAATTTTTATGATTCTGGCCAAAACTATAAAACTATAAAATTATTAATAACTATTGTTCTACTAAACCAATTTTCCAAAATGTTAGTCTCACTGAGATGATTTTAACAAGCCCAAAATTGGTAAAATCTAATCACAGGGTCCCAAGATCGTTCAACTTTTGTGTAATTTTAATAGTGATTTTTTAGAATCACTAAGTAAATTTCTTTAATATTGAATAACTTTTGAGCTACTAGCCCGTTTTGGATGATTTAACTACCAAAATGTTTGTCTTAGTGAGACGATTTTAAAAAGTCCTAAATTGCTAAATTCTAATCACAGAATTTCATGATTGATAAAGATTTGTATTGTTAGACAAACAATAAAATCTTTATTGATCTTGGAATCCTGTGATTAGAATTTAGTAATTTTGGACTTGTTAAAATCGTCTCATTGAGACAAACATTTTGTCAGTTAATAATTCAAAACAGGCCAATAGATCAAAAGTTATTTAATATTAAAGAAATTTACTTAGTGATTCTAAAAAATCACTATTAAAATTATACAAAAGTTGAATAATTTTGGGATCCTGTAATTAGATTTTAATTGTTAGAATTGTCTCAGTGAGACAAAAATTTTGGTAGTTAAATCATCAAAATTGGTCCAGTAGAGCAATAGTTATTATCAATTTTATAAATTAAAACATATAAATAAATTTTAAAAAATATAAAATTTTATTGGCTAATAGAGTATCAGGTGTGGGTGGATGGTGTAAAATTTTGAAATTTATTAGTAACAAATATTACGTAATTCTAAAAGCCCCTTAATAGTCAACCTTAACCAAACTAATTTGAATGGTTTATCCAAGAGTTTAGTACTAGTAAAATTAGTTAATTGATAGTCTGCCAGTTAATTAGAGATCGATCATAGTGTAACATGATACAAATCACATATAAAAATCACTATAGTGTGAATGTGGCGTAGGACCCCGGATAATTCTAAAAAAGATAAGAGTATTAAACTGAACATGTTTTTGGCCTATTGGACATTTTTTTGGCCCAAACTTTTCTAAATTCTGGCCAAAATTAAATTTTAATTTTTATTTTGACCAGAATTTAGAAAAGTTTGGGCCAAAAAAAATGTCCAGTTTAAGACTCTTAGCTTTTTTAGAATTCTCTGGGGTCCTTGTGGCGTGCATACATATAAAAGTTTTTTTCTTACTAAGTTAACGACACATGTCCACTAATTGAAAGTTGTAGAGCTCGTCGAGGCGCATCTAACGGTAGTTAGATCATCCAAATCGGCCTGGTGAATGGCGAGATATCGTTGAAAAACAATTGGACGACTATATAAAATCTCTATGTAAACAAATATTGTTTACATAGAGATTTTATATAGTCGTCCAATCGTTTTTCAACGATATCTCGCCATTCACCAGGCCGATTTGGATGATCTAACTACCGTTAGATGCGCCTCGACGAGCTCTACAACTTTCAATTAGTGGACATGTGTCGTTAACTTAGTAAGAAAAAACTTTTATATGTATGCACGCCACATTCACACTATAGTAATTTTCATATATGATTTGTATCACATTACACTATGATCGATCTCTGGTTAACTAGTGGACTATCAATTAAAATATGTATATATTAGATTTATAAAGTTAATTTATTTAATTAATTAATAAACCAAATGACCTGCAGGTTAATAGCATAGCGATTATGCTCCTAGTTCTCCATTTGAAGGTTGCTAGTTCAATTCTGCTTGGCGGTAATTTGATTTGATAGTCAAAACCCAATTTGAAAATAATTGAAGTCACAAGACATAGTGAAAGGCCACAGATTTTATGAACTTGTGGTGGCGTCTTCTGTATAACATTACACATCTATAGGACTTGGACTGAGGAAGATCAGCCATCTTTGCAGAAAGTATAAATAACATGGAGCCAACCTACATTTGGGCAGCAAAAAGCAAGCCAGATGAAGTCTTCTTTATAGTGACTTTTCAAGCGGTCAAAGCTCTGTTGATGAGAACTAAAACACCACAAGGAAGGGACCTGGGAGGTCATTTGAGCAGCGTAAGACAAGCCAGATAGCTTATCTAAGATGGGTACAATGGAGGTAGCTCATACGAAGGGTTACAAGATAAGAGTGCTGAGTTGTAAAATAAAAAAAAATTAATAAACCAAACTATTTAACTAATTTTATTATACAAAGTTTAAGCAACCATTAATGTTTATAATTTTAATTTTTAAATTAAATTATATTTTATTATTAGGTATAATAATTAAAATATTTATTACAATTATTATAAGAAAAAGTCTATTCATAATAGCCTGTTATATAATAGCTATAAGGCAATATTAATGTTAAAATAAAATTAAAATTAAAGTTAGAGTAAGATTAATACAAAATTGTAAGAGGATCATTTTTGTTAAAGGTTATATTAGTAAAATTTTGAGTTATAAATAAAGCTATTACAAATAAGTATATAACAGGCTGATATGAATAGATTTGTTCTTATTATTAATATTAAAAATACTTTGATTCACCACTGGTGATCATCACCAGTGATCTACAATGCATAAAACAAAATAAACAAAACTACTATATTAAATAAAAATAAATCTTTTAACATTAGGGTAAGGGTAAAGGTTAAAAATTAGGATAAGGCTTTGTATATAGTAAAATTTAGGGTGGAATTTTTTTTTTGTATAAAAAAAAGTAGTTTCATAGACAAAATTTTGGGTTAGAAGCAATTTTAGCAATTTTTTAAAAAATTCTTTGTTTTTGTTGCACAAAAATTGATCTACATGTTACACCTGATCCTGAATTTTAATTGGTAAATTGATCACTAGTGATGATCACCAGTGGTGATAAATAGCAAATCTCTATTAATATATTTAAAATAATATATAAATAAGTTATATATATTAACTGAACTTGTTATAAAATATTTATATATTAGTTTAAAAAATATATAAAACTTAATACTGTATATAATCAAAAAGTTTGAGCTAAAACACCTCTATAGTAGGACCCCGAAATATACATAGATAGGTCAGTTTAATTATAGAGTTATTAAAAAAGGAAAAATCAGCAGAAAAAACTTCAAAAATAAGCAAAAATTACTATAAATGGAAAAGATGAGCATAAAAAACCTCAAAAATAAGCAAATTTATACTTGACCTATTTATGTATATTTCGGGGTCCTTCTATAGTATCCTATAATATACTATAGGAGATTTTTTTTAAAAAATTTGAGAGACATATAGATGGATCCAAAACATGAAGCCTGCTTTAAAAAAAGCATATCTATAGTCTATACTTTGGGGCATCTATAAATAACATTATGTACCCCCGCATATAGCGCTTGACCACCTCAACTATATAAAAAAATTTTTAAAATTTATATGTTTATATACAAAAACTTGAATATCTTGTGACACAGTAATCTGATTTAAATGATTTAAATGCTATTCGATTCATCTTAGTGAGACGAATCCAATGATACCAAAATCATATCATTTAAATTACTGAATCACAAGATATTTGCAAAAAACTATTAGTTATATAGCAATTTTATAAAAAAAGACATGGCCAATAGTATTTGGCGAATAACTTTTAATCCAGTGATCCAATGAAATGAAATTGGTACTATTTGACTCTTCTCATCAAGACGAATCGAATGGTCCCAAAATTATTAAATTTGGACTTACTGGATCAGTTTTTAGACAATTTCTTCTAAAAAAATTATATTTTATTTTTTTGACCCCTACTTAGGGCAGTGTCATTAATCACCTGATTATTTTTTATCAGAGGCCTACCCCCCTCCCTCTTCCTCAATATATAAATAGTCAGGTTCTTATATATAATTTCAACTTTTTTTTACCCCCCTCCCCCTCTAAAAAATCACCTGATTTTTGTTACTCCCCTTATTGGAAAAAACGTTATCTTTTATCTAACCCCTTGTATAATGTTATTTATAGATGCCTCCTTTTGCTCTAAATATATCTAATTCTTATATATTTTAATATAATTTTATTTTAATAAGGATAAGTTTAATACTCACCAGTGGTGAATTTCACCAATCCAATTAGAATTAAGGATCAGGTGTAACATGCAAAACAATTTTGTGTAACAAAAATAAGAATTTTTAAAAATTGCTTCTAACTAAAAATTTTGTTTATGAAACTACTTTTTTTTATGCAAAAAAAAATTTTTTCCTAAAATTTTGGTATAAACTATACTCTCTGCTCCATCTCAGTTCTTACCCTTACCCTAATATTAAAGAGATTTAATTTTTGTTTGTTTTGCTACATATAATTATGTATAGATGGATAATCACCAGTGAAATTCACCACTGGTGAATGCTAAATTAATTCTTTTAATAATTATTTTTTGAAAACTTTTAGTTGCTTGTTTAGAATTCTATAAAATAAAAAAAATTTTTAAAATTATATATTAATAAACTATTAATACAGTACTAATTGCTACATAGTGAAAAACTAATAAAAGCTCTTTTTGATGATCATCTGAACCAAATTTTCCCACAGAAGAAAACCAAAAGTTCTTGTTAGAAAGTGATCTACATGTAATGTGTATTAGAATAACACAGGAACAGTTTTTATAAAGGTTAACTACTATAACAGAGACTCTTTTTTATATTCAGCATACAAGCCAAAAGCATCTTTTCACAAGATAACTAGTAGAAGGTAGTGCCCTTGTATGAGAAATTTTGGTGGAAAGCTAAAAAGCTCTTCCGTTGATAATGTAACTTGTGGCAAAACAACAGGAAACAACAAAAAAAGACATTTTTCTTTAGTATACTTTCTTTTAAATTTGGTACAAATGTTCTATATTATTTTTTTGCTCTTTACAAAATTTTTACAAAAAGTGGGCAAAACAGCTTATCCCACCAAAAGATCAACAATGTTTACACTTTTCTTTTTCAGACAAACTCAATAGATTGCAATTACATGTTTGTTTTGGTTATAAGATGACACGTGCTACTCCAAGTGATGTGAAGTCGAGCTATGCCAATAGTAAAAGAGATATCTGAAAGTCAAGTTAGAGTCAGAAGGAATAATTTAGTTAGAGTAAAACTTTACATTAGAGATATACAATTATTGCAATTGTTAAATAATTTTTATGTCTGGCACAGGTTATAATAGTGCTTTTTGTTTTTTTAATTATTTTTTTTCTGTTTTGGTTTTTTTTTCTTTCTTTGTATCGCTTTGTGGTACTTTACTATCATGTATTGTTTCTTTTTGTCTTTTTCTTTTTCTTTTCATTTGTTTTATTGGATTTTATTTTGGTCTTTCATTTAGGTAGTGTAGATTATTTTCTTCTTTATATCATTTTCCTTTTTACTTTGCTATATGTTTTTTTTCTAGTAGAATACCTTTATTTGGGAAACTAAGAGAAGAAGATTTAAAAAGTAGGCAGTCATGATAAGTGCTCTGATTCAAACTAAGTTTGAACTGGTGTAGCAGGTTGCATTTGAGAATTTGCCAAAATAAGCAAAATGCTAAATGATATCAAACTTTAATATTGAGTAATTATTTGCAGAATATGCTTGGAAATGCAATTATCATAATAAAATAAAGTATTGGCGAGACTGCCTAAGTTTAAAAAAAAAAAAATTGCTGCATAGTTTCTGGTGAATATCTATACCTGGTAAGAGAATACTAATTGAAAGTAATTTTCATCAACAAGAGAAAAACAAGAATTGAACTAAATCATTGAATAATATAATGAATGTTCTACATGAATATATGGTCGACTAGAATTATGATGATAATGTTAGTATCAAACGGCTTTATCATGATCATTATTCGAAAATTATTATTAATTATTATAAAATATACAGTAAGAATATTTTATTTTATCCAGTTCTTGTTTAGAAAGGTCTTGGATTAATGTTTTTTTTTAGAGGGAATTGGTTTGACTGTTCTTTAATTTTGTAAAAAAAAAAAATAAAATAAAATAAATAAATAAATAAGACCAACAATTTAACCAATACAGGTTATAAAGTGTGGCAGCTTATGCTGAGGTCTGGAGTCTCTCTTTAAATCTATAATACCTACATATACTCTTTTATTCATAACCCTAACCAAGCTATAAAAAAAATCACCCCTAAAAAAGCCCTCTAAAATTTTATAATTTCATAATTCTCAGCATAAGCCAATCTCAGAATAAGCTGCCACATAAAGTAAGTGGGATCATTACTTATTAATTCAAAATTAGAGGATAAATATGGCAACTTTTTTTTCACTGATTTCGAATAATTTAATTTCGAATGAACAACATTAGCTAAGGATCCGTATGTACTAACGCGTCTGTTGTTTTGAGATCTGCAAACACGAATTTTGGTTAGCTGTTAGGTTACAGATTGCGAAATGTGAAATCGCTTTCATAATACGAGTTAGAATTACTTAACAATCCCCGTTAGGTTGAACATTTGAGGCTTTGTATTGTTTACATCAAAATATTAAACTTTTGCTTGTGGCTAAAAATTTGAATACGATGGCTTCGATTTAAATATTCAAAAATTTTTTTCTGCAATTTTCAGAAAAAAAAAACGACGAAATATTAAAATATGGCAGGATTGACTGTAGTTCAATATAGTCTTATTGTTTTTGCAATAATAATTGTATGTATTTTCATAACAAAAAATAAGAGATAACGGTCAATTTATTATTTATTATAAATCTCTTTTTTTTTAGTTTATAATTGAAATAATTGCAATTATTGAAGTTAGTAAATCGAAGAAAAATCTTTGTACAAAGATATTATGGATATTATTTATTCTATGCATTCCTTTAATTGGTTTAATGAGTTACTTGTGAGTATTTTGTTAATCACATATTCTCTTATCATCACGAATGATTTTGAATAATATTGAAGTTAATTTTATTATCGTTATGTGTAGCCTATTATCAAATCGAAACGATTATCCTCCTGAAGATTACCCTGTTTAATACATTAATACATTTAATGCATTAAATCTTTATCCGACCATAACTCAATTGGAAACTATTTTATATGTAACTGATTCTTAACATTTGGATATGTAGTTTATTAATGCCGAATGAATTTCATCTTTTTTATATTAAAAGTTTTAAGTTGGTATTTTCTTTTTTTACATAGAGCTTTTTTATGTACATTAACAAATACCGGTATTGGTATAACTATTGTATTTTGTTTAACCATTATCAAATTATCTGATCAGAAATTAAATATTGTATACAATTTGTTCTTAAGTGTTGTATTATGGATTCTTATCGTTAGATTGATAAACGGACGTACGTACGTTAATTCATTGTAGAAGTAAAATTTCAAAGAATTGACGGTAGCTTCATAATTTAAAATAAGTCAGTAAATTAGATACCCTGAAAGTTTGCTTATACAATGAGTTGGAAGTTTTAAAGTTGACTAAACTTTAATAAATTTTAGCTATTTGAAATAAGTGACGTGATTTGCAGGTATATAATATCATAAAAAGTCTGCTCTCCGGATTATTTTTAATATAAAAAAGTCTACTGTCTTGTCCCAATTAGAGATTGGACCTGGGTATTCATTTATTTGAGTAACCCGGTAGGATCTTTTTTCAATATGAGTCAATCTATAGCTCTAATTGTTCATTCATAAAAGCATATTTTTGAATATTCTTGTTTAAATACTTAAATATCGATGGATTATATTAATGCTAGATCAGATCCCGAAACTTATTATCTCTGACTGAAAGGTTTCAAGTTTTAACTATAATTCTAAACTATATAGTACCGAAACCTCAAACCATTACAAACCAACATAGTTTTCTAAAAACCTAAACCAATCCCTAAAATCCAAATCTGGTGCTAAAATCCTAATTGATACATTTTCCAAAATTTTAAAATACAGTATATTACATGAGTTATATATATATATTTTATCCTTGGATTTCAGCACTTTAGAGTTTCAGCGTTTCAGTATCAGTTTCAACGTTAGTTTGTTTTGGATCTTGAATTAGTGAAAAATATCAAACTTTCAAAACTAGTTAATATAATACTATAGCCTAAACTTAAAGAGTTTAGGGAGGTTTTTCGCTAGTAAAAATATGATCATATATATACTGTATATATAGATTTAAATAAAAAATATTCTTGCATCACATGAAACTATGACAGCAATACAGTTTTAGGACCAGTTGATGAATATGGTACACTGGCCGAATTTAATTTAATAATTATATTATTTTGAATTTTTGTTAATTTGTTGTAAGATCTCAAAATATTTAGTATTATTTCTTTACAAAACAAATTTCTAATACAAGTCAAACCTCGATATGATAAATTTAGATAAACTAAACTGGTCTCAGCAATATCTATAATAAATTTACGTCTAAATAAATTTAATTATTAAATAGACCTCAAATTCGAATTTTTCAAATTTTCATAATATCATATAACTTTTATTATCTTAATTGTTCATTGCGCCATAATCGGCTAACTTCGCTTGGCTCGATTCTTCAACTTTATTTCTGAAAACACTAAATAAAAATCAAATAATCAAGATCAGTATAAAGTCAAATAATTATAATAATTATTTAAATAAATTAATTCTTAAAAATTTAAATAACTCACATAAATATTATCACACCCGCTATAACAAGCACCAAAAATCCACAACACCAACAAATCGTACAGCAAATAGTTCGACTAACTTTGAGAGCCACATAAATTAAGATCTATAGACTTGCCAATGAAAAGAAAGTTAAATACACTAATTTATGTAAAGAATAATTAATTGTCCAATTTTTAAAATTTATGAAGTTTTCAACTGCTTACAATTATACCTATAGCACATAAAGCGATATAAAGGTAATGAGGTAGCCCTAGCTCATACGCCATTATTATTATAATTTATTTATTATTACTATATATTAATTATTTAAAAAAATAATTCAAAAAATAATTCGATGGTCTTATTTCTCTTAGAATTTTGGTAATTACGAAATAGAAAGAATACTGCGTATATCTGATATTGGTATTTCTTAAATAAAAGTACATACGTATTAGATATATATATATTTTTTTTAAAGTCTATATAAGTCAATATAATGCCACATTTGATTCCATTTTGATATCTTATGACATATATTATATGCGATAATGAAATGTTTAATTATAGTTTATTCACCATTAAAAGATTTGCGATTTCTTCAAACGTAGGACGACATATAAAACGTACAACATTGTACTAATAATGAATAAGCCAATGAAATATATATCAGATAACAAAAGTTATACACGCTAACGCTAATTTGGAATTTTATATTTAATTATGACAAAAATAACTTAAGCTTACAGAACCTGCCATATTTGGTCCCTGATTGAAATCGTATCAGGTATGGGTTCGTCTATAATTTTTGAATTTTTTATATCATAAAGAATTTCCAAAAAAAAAATTATATATGGTAAATATAAACATCGATATACAGTAAATTTGGATTTTTATTTCAGAATGTTAGAAAGTAACTTTTGTTCATAAAATTTTTTAATTAATAATGACTCGGACCTTAGATTAATTTATATTTATCATTATATAGTTTGTTATTACTGTCTCATATTGAATTTGTATCAATTAATAGTACCTCGTTTGGGTGATATTTTCGAATCACATGACAATTTAAAATTTGTGTTATCAAACATAGCTGATAGGGTCTAAAGCGGATCCGGTGCAGAATCACGTGATATATGACCAACCAAATTATCGAATTTTGATGATCTTCGGTGAAGCAAACATGAAAGAGAAGCGAAAACCTTGAAAAATACAAAACACGGCAGCCTAAACCTACCTTAGTGTGTTAATTAAAAATGTCGGGAATGCAATTTTGCTTATACAGTATATTACAACTTAAAACCTATCTAACCCTAATCTAAGATGACCCTAACCCTAAAGTTAATTCGATAAAATATTTTATAAGAATCTGCTCCGCTTTAGACGTCCCCCAAACATAGTAACGTGGGAATAGATAATCAGAAAAAAAATCTAATTGGCTAATTTAATCGTTCTTAACAAGCTATATTCGGGGATGGCTAAAGCCAGGTGCGTTTATATGTTTTTGATTATTTAATTAAAATTAGGGTAAGGGTTAGTTAGGGATTAGGATTAGGGTTAGGGCTTGGCTTATAAGTAAAATTGTCTTCCCGACATTTTTTATTAATGCTCCTAGACAGGTTTAGACACTCGTTTTTTTGTATTTTCGGCGTTTTTCACTTTTTTTCTTTGTTTTTGTCTCGTCGGGCTGATCCGTAAAGATCAAAATTTACGATTTGATTTGCTTTTTATCACGTGAACGCACCTGGCTTTAGACGACCCCCTATATTCTTCCTTCCAAGTTTGGATCGTCGAAAGATCGTCCCAAAATATAGGTATGCTAGTATACTAGAAAGTTCCTTTAACATAACTTCAATATGTTTAGTTTTGTTAACTTATTTTCTACTATTTAGTCAAATGGCTCAATTTAGCTCAACAATATGAAAGTAATGAAAATCGGGAAAACTGTTTCATGAATAGGTAGATCATATTAATTTGACGTTTTTTATATGAGGATTTTTTAGGTGTTTGTGAATTTGAAATTGAATTTTCGATATTAACATCATCGTTGCTATTTTGTAGGTCATCTAAATCAATATAGCCATAATCTTCATCGCTTTGTGGATCATCGGATAACAAATCCTGAACATTCATTGTGACAGTTTTATTGTTGAGAATTGAAAATGCAAGAATGCTTTATTTATATGAAGGGCATGGAATTATTAATTGGCAAAGCGATTGGTACACTTAATAAAAAGAAAATTTTCAATTTATAAGATTACATTATTGTGTTAATAGTAATTATTACATAATTTAATATCCTCGTTAATTGTTCGGTTTCCTTTGAGAAACCTCTGAAAATGGCGATTAAAAAAAAACCTACCATGTAAATTACTAAAAATAGGCCTATTCATATGGATGTCGATCACTCACATTTATTTTACCCCAGTGATCTGCGCGACGAATCGTGTGATGTTATCCAAATTTGGGGGTCGGTTAAAGCGGGGTGAAGGTTAGGGATTACCTTTTTTGATGCATTTAGTAAGTTTTTATATAAAGATATCAAGAATCCAATTTATGCAGTATGTAGATCATATATTGAGTTAACTCTAGAGATGGGCAAAATACAAAATTTTCATTTTAGCATGCATGTTTTGACCAAAGTTATGATTTAATTTCTTAATACTGGCCAGAATTAATTGCATGCATGCATGCAGTCATGCGCATGATGCCCATCTCTAGTTAACTCTGCTTTAACCGATCCCGAATTATCCCGAATAGAGAAGTTCTTTAAATACCTGTTCTTTTTAATGACTATGATCACCAAGTATGATTGTCAATATTTTATTAATAAAACTTTCGTTTGACTTTCCAAAATCTGGAATAACTTTTGTCGATAAGGAACGATTTCTCCGAAATGAAATAATTTTCGGTTTATAATAATTTTTCATATATATTAGCAGTTAGATAGCAGTGACTAGAATTATATCTTTATATAATTATTGATTTCTATCTTCTAAGATACGACGACTACGTAGAGATTTGACTTAATTTTTCTTTTATAATTTATTAAAAAGTTTACAAGAAAAATTTTTTTATATATACAAGACAAATTTGTTTAAAAACACACACACACACATATATATGACATTAGATTAAAATTTTTATTACTGTACATTTGCATTTAAATGACTTCTCGTTCGGATTTTCATATTTAAAAAGTAAAATGAATAATAAATTATTTCATGAAAAATCAACAAATTTAGACCCTTATAATATTGGATACAAATATCATCATGGGATAGGGGTTGAAAAGGATAAACATAAGGCATTCAGTTATTATCAAAAATCTGCTGAGATGGGAGACGTTAATGGAATATTTCAGGTTGGATGTTGTTATGATGGAGGAATTGGTGTTGAAAAGGATGAACATAAGGCATTCATTTATTATCAAAAATCTGCTGAGATGGGATTCGTTAGTGGAACATATAATGTTGGATATTGTTATTATGTAGGAATTGGAGTTGAAAAGGATGAACATAAGGCATTCATTTATTATCAAAAATCTGCTGAGATGGGACACGCTAGTGGAACATATAATGTTGGATATTGTTATTATGAAGGAATTGGAGTTGAAAAGGATGAACATAAGGCATTCATTTATTATCAAAAATCTGCTGAGATGGG
>QKWP01002494.1:19540-29831 GCA_003550325.1 Gigaspora rosea | reverse complement strand
ATGAACATAGGGCATTCATTTATTATCAAAAATCTGCAGCGATGGGTGTCATTAATGGTTTAAATCGTGTTGGATATCGTTATTTTCATGGAATTGGAGTTGAAAAGAATGAACATATGGCATTCATTTATTATCAAAAATCTGCAGAGATGGGGGACGCTGATGGAACATGTAATGTTGGATGTTGTTATCGAGATGGAATTGGAGTTGAAAAGGATGAATATATGGCATTCATTTATTATCAAAAATCTGCTGAGATGGGTAATGCTCTTGGAACATATAATGTTGGATATTGTTATCAAAATGGAATTGGAGTTGAAAAAGATGAACATAAGGCATTCATTTATTATCAAAAATCTGCTGAGATGGGGGACGCTTATGGAATATTTAATGTTGGATATTGTTATCGAAATGGAATTGGAGTAGCAAGAGACTTAAAAAAAGCCAATGAATGGTACCATAAGTATGTTATTTTTTTTATACTATCATTATAATTTACATTTTCATTCTAATAGCTATATAATTAAAATAAATTTAGAGAACGAAAACAATTATTAGGTGATTAATTATTGTTGATTATATTTATTTTTTTTGCAAAAATATTAAATGTAACGATAATAATCTTTTAACAGCAAACAGGCAAATATATGATAATTCAGATATTGATGATGATTTAAAAAAAATATTAGTTGAAAGCAAATATCCATTAACTTGGATTCCTTATAACGAATTTGAAGATATAATACCTATAGGAAAAGGTGGATTTGCAACAGTATATTATGCTGAGTGGATAGATAAAAACCGAAACGTTCGACATCCTGTTGCACTTAAATTGCTTCATAATTCAACAGAGTATAAAGAAGAATTTATAAAAGAGGTAATTTATCGTTATGTGCTAAAGTATTTAAATTTAAAATTTATATTAACTACTTATTTTTAATTTTAAAGCTAAAGGCATATTGTGACATTGGTGATAAAAACCCAACATTTTTAAGGTGCTATGGGATATCAAAAGATAATATTTCTAAAAGTTATATTCTTGTGATTCAACATGCACACATGGGCTCTTTGCGAAGTAATCTTCACTCTGTATCACAAATGGAATGGGAAAAAAAATTAAATTTGTTACATTGTATTGCTTCAGATCTTCAAATAATTCATTCTCAAGGATTTATTCATCGAGATTTACATAGTGGTAATATTCTACAAAATGTATTATATAACGCGTATGTTGCAGATTTAGGGCTTTCAATATTAAAAAACACAGCATTAAAGGTAGAACAATGTGGAATTTATGGTATTTTACCATATCTAGCACCAGAAACTTTAGACAGGGGTCAATATACAACAACGTCAGATATTTACTCATTTGGCATAATTATGTGGGAAATTTTGTATGGAAGACCTGTATCTTATGGTCAAGAATTTGGACCACAACTTCAAATAGAAATATGCCGTAATGATTTACGACCAACGATTATTGAGAATATTCACCAATGTTATGTAAACTTAATGAAGGAATGTTGGGAAAGAGAACCAGAGAATCGACCGTCAGCAATAAAAATTTGTGAAATTCTTACAGGATGGTTGAATAACGAAATTATTTTATATGATTTAACTAAATCTGATGAATTATTAAAGAATATTCAAAGTACACATACACAATCATATTCTGATGATATTTATAAAAGCAAGTTCATTGAATATACTACTTCACTTTGTCAAAGTAACTATTTTTGCTATTTTTTAATATTTTAATAAATAAGTTTATTTAATTCTTAACAAACTTTATAATTTTTTTTTAACAGATAGCTGATTGAATGAGTTGAATATTCCAAATGACAAATTATAATTTTATGATTTACTATTTGTATATTTTTTTATGATGAATTTTGTTTTTACTGTAGTTTTTGCCATGTTAAATTGGTTTTTCATACCCCTGTGATTGTAATAAATATTTGCTTAAATTATTTTTTAAAAAATATTTAATATTTTTGTGTTTTATGTAAACCTCACAAATACTGTAACTATAATTCTTAATATGATATAAAAAACCCTCGGCATAAAAAAGACTAATTAAAGCTCTAATATATATAAGAAATATATAAGAAATCCAGTCCTTAATAAGTTTGCACAATATAAGAAAAATTATTAATAAATTCTCAAGAAAGTTTATTATAAATCCGAACACCTTTTTTATATTGAGTTATACCATTTGATATAACTATGAAATTTAATTTTACATGCTGGTAACCAATCAAGTTATGACTTTTATGCAATTAATATTATCGTACGAACTTATCGTTATAGCCGATAGTGGATAATACTGTAATAATGTCAACTCTAATCGAAATGCTGATTTATATTTATTTATATTTCGACATGAATTCACGGAATTTATTATTTTTATACAGTAGTTAGTAAATGCATGTATATTCCTATGTTTATATCTACAAACTCCAAAAATAATAGATTTTCTAGTCTTTTCAAATCATGCAATTCTTATAACTTTCACGAATGATCTAAACATAAAAAAAGAAAGTGTTCTGAGTAATTGCAAAAATTATATATATATATATATATATAAAAGAAAAATATCGAAAATAATACGTATTATTTGATAGTAAGAATTATATACGTTCGTTTGTAGGCTTACATTCACCGAGAGATCATCGAGATCTCTTCACAGAGGTTGTAGAATTATACGACAGAAAACGGGAAAATGGTCATTTTTTTAGTGAGCCATGATATGATATCTCCTATGTACAGTCAACTATCGATATAACGGAAGTTTGAGACTATTACAGTAATAAGTTCTAATGTTTTGATTTTCCAAAGTCCAAAATATCTTTTGCCAATAAGAAACGATTTTCGAAATGAAATAATTTCGGTTCATAATAATTTTTCGTTTTTAAAGTTCAAAATAGTTTCACCCAGGGACACGGAAATTGTGAATTTAAATACATCATTTATATATATAATATAATTATCACATGCATATTCTCAATAAGACTTTTATCAGTTTGATTTGGCCTATAAGTTATATTTGACTATATATTATGAAAACCGATTAATAGTAGAGCCGAATAAGCTGATAATATAGTTAAATGCGAAATATAATTAATTTTTGGCAGTATTTTAAAGTAGAAATAATTTAATTTTAATACTGTAGTAAGTTAATTTGAAAATAAGTGGGTGTTCGAAAAATCCTATTTCTGTTTTTGAAATTTCGAAATCAGAAAATGATATAGAGTTATTCGGAGACAAAATATGCAAACTTTTTTTTGATAGAATTTCGAAAAAAAATTTATGATCGTAAAAGAATTTATTATTATTTTATAAATAAGCTTATAAATAAAATAAATACGATTTATAGATCATTTATTTTGAAATACAGTAAATACGACACTGATTTAATTTAAAACCAGAAACCCCCTAGCTGCTAGTATGTTAAAGTGCGAAATAAATTAAATTTTTAGTACAGTAGTATGTTAATATGCGAATAATTTAGTACTGATAGCATGTAAGAAAATATGTTAATAAAATTTAAATAAATGCATTAAAAATTTTTTTTATTATGTTTATAAATGAGTTCGATAAATAATTACATTAAACACTAGAGCGCTTGAATTTAATGTGTAGCTTTTTTTTATTTTTATATTAAACCGTTTTTAACAATGAATAAATCACAAACGGATCAAAATTTCGTAAAAACGGATCGATATTTGTAATTGAACGCAGTATTTAAAAATTAATACTGTATATAAATCATAAAAATTTTTTAGTTGAGTGCATTATTTAAAAAAATTGCATGTTTTTTTTTTTTTAACGAGATAAATTTGGGTTTTTTCTCTTTTTTTTTTATCAAGTAAAAAACATCAAATCGAACGTTTATTTTTAATCACAGCAAAAATCGCATAAATTCCGTGTCCTTGGTTTCACCCAGGCAGATATATATTAGATAGCAGTATCTTTATATAATTATTGACTTCTATCTTCTAAGATGCGACTACGTAGAGATTTTGACTTAATTTTTCTTTTATATAATTTATTAAACTTACAAGAAAAAATTTTTTAGATACAAGACAAATTTGTTTAAAAATTAAATTTATTGGTATTATATCTATATATTAAAATCTTACGAGTCACGTGATGGGATGCACGACGACCGACCTTTTTAAAATCCGCTATAACGAAAGTTCGATTGATCTACCTATAATTTAAATTGTACTACTCAATAATGATACAAGGCTTTGTATTGTACATTTGCATTTAAATGACTGCTCATTCGGATTTTCATATTTAAAAAGTAAAATGAAGAAGATTTATAATAAACTATTTCATAAAAAATCAACTAATTTAGACCCTTATGATATTGGTTACAAATATCAGCATGGGATAGGGATTGAAAAGGATGAACATAAGGCATTCAGTTATTATCAAAAATCTGCTGAAATGGGGAACGTTAATGGAATATTTCAGGTTGGTTATTTTTATGATGAAGGAATTGGAGTTGAAAAGGATGAACATAAGGCATTCATTTATTATCAAAAATCTGCTGAGATGGGATTCGTTAGTGGAACATATAATGTTGGATATTGTTATTATGNACACTGATTTAATTTAAAACCAGAAACCCCCTAGCTGCTAGTATGTTAAAGTGCGAAATAAATTAAATTTTTAGTACAGTAGTATGTTAATATGCGAATAATTTAGTACTGATAGCATGTAAGAAAATATGTTAATAAAATTTAAATAAATGCATTAAAAATTTTTTTTATTATGTTTATAAATGAGTTCGATAAATAATTACATTAAACACTAGAGCGCTTGAATTTAATGTGTAGCTTTTTTTTATTTTTATATTAAACCGTTTTTAACAATGAATAAATCACAAACGGATCAAAATTTCGTAAAAACGGATCGATATTTGTAATTGAACGCAGTATTTAAAAATTAATACTGTATATAAATCATAAAAATTTTTTAGTTGAGTGCATTATTTAAAAAAATTGCATGTTTTTTTTTTTTTAACGAGATAAATTTGGGTTTTTTCTCTTTTTTTTTTATCAAGTAAAAAACATCAAATCGAACGTTTATTTTTAATCACAGCAAAAATCGCATAAATTCCGTGTCCTTGGTTTCACCCAGGCAGATATATATTAGATAGCAGTATCTTTATATAATTATTGACTTCTATCTTCTAAGATGCGACTACGTAGAGATTTTGACTTAATTTTTCTTTTATATAATTTATTAAACTTACAAGAAAAAATTTTTTAGATACAAGACAAATTTGTTTAAAAATTAAATTTATTGGTATTATATCTATATATTAAAATCTTACGAGTCACGTGATGGGATGCACGACGACCGACCTTTTTAAAATCCGCTATAACGAAAGTTCGATTGATCTACCTATAATTTAAATTGTACTACTCAATAATGATACAAGGCTTTGTATTGTACATTTGCATTTAAATGACTGCTCATTCGGATTTTCATATTTAAAAAGTAAAATGAAGAAGATTTATAATAAACTATTTCATAAAAAATCAACTAATTTAGACCCTTATGATATTGGTTACAAATATCAGCATGGGATAGGGATTGAAAAGGATGAACATAAGGCATTCAGTTATTATCAAAAATCTGCTGAAATGGGGAACGTTAATGGAATATTTCAGGTTGGTTATTTTTATGATGAAGGAATTGGAGTTGAAAAGGATGAACATAAGGCATTCATTTATTATCAAAAATCTGCTGAGATGGGATTCGTTAGTGGAACATATAATGTTGGATATTGTTATTATGAAGGAATTGGAGTTGAAAAAGATGAGCATAAGGCATTCATTTATTATCAAAAATCTGCTGAGATGAGGAACGCTTATGGAATATTTCAGGTTGGTTATTGTTATCGAAATGGAATTGGAGTTGAAAAGGATGAACATAAGGCATTCATTTATTATCAAAAATCCGCTGAGCTAGGACTCGCTAGTGGAACATATAAAGTTGGATATTGTTATGATGAAGGAATTGGAGTTGAAAAGGATGAACATAAAGCATTCATTTATTATCAAAAATCTGCTGAGATGGGATTCGTTAGTGGAACATATAATGTTGGATATTGTTATGATGAAGGAATTGGAGTTGAAAAGGATGAAAATAAGGCATTCATTTATTATCAAAAATCTGCTGAGATGGGGGACGCCAATGGAATGATTAGTGTTGGATATTGTTATGAAATTGGAATTGGAGTTGAAAAGGATGAACATAAGGCATTCAGTTATTATCAAAAATCTGATGAGATGGAGAATGACAAAGGAACATATATGGTTGGATATTGTTATGAAAATGGAATTGGAGTTGAAAAGGATGAACATAAGGTATTCAGTTATTATCAAAAATCTGCTGAGATGGGACTCGCTATTGGAACATTTTGTGTCGGAAATTGTTATCAAAATGGAACTGGAGTTGAAAAGGATGAAAATAAGACATTCATTTATTATCAAAAATCTGCCGAGATGGGATACGCTGATGGAGCATATATGGTTGGATATTGTTATCACGGTGGAATTGGAGTTGAAAAGGATGAACATAATGCATTCATTTATTTTCAAAAATCTGCTGAGATGGGGAACGCTTATGGAATACGTAATGTTGGAGATTGTTATCGAAATGGAATGGGAGTAACAAGAGACATACAAAAGGCCAATGAATGGTACCAGATGTAAGTTATTTTTTATACTATCATTATAATTTACATTTGCATTCTAACAGCTGTAGTTAAAATAAATTTAGAGAACGGAAACAATTTTTAGGTGATTAATTATTGTTGATTATATTTATTTTTTGTAAAAATATTTAAATGTAACGATAATAATCTTTTAACAGCAAACAGGCAAATATATGATAATTCAGATATTGATGATGATTTAAAAAAAATATTAGTTGAAAGCAAATATCCATTAACTTGGATTCCTTATAATGAATTTGAAAATATCGAAACTAGAGGAATAGGTGGATTTGCAACAGTATATTATGCTGAGTGGATAAATAAAAACCGAAAGGTTCGACAGCCTGTTGCACTTAAATTGCTTCATAATTCAACAGAGTATAAAGAAGAATTTATAAAAGAGGTAATTTATCGTTATGTGCTAAAGTATTTAAATTTAAAATTTATATTAACTACTTATTTTTAATTTTAAAGCTAAAGGCATATTGTGACATTGGTGATAAAAACCCAACATTTTTAAGGTGCTATGGGATATCAAAAGATAATATTTCTAAAAGTTATATTCTTGTGATTCAACTTGCATTCATGGGCTCTTTGCGAAGTAATCTTCACTCTGTATCACAAATGGAATGGGAAAAAAAATTAAATTTGTTACATTGTATTGCTTCAGATCTTCAAATAATTCATTCTNAATCTTCACTCTGTATCACAAATGGAATGGGAAAAAAAATTAAATTTGTTACATTGTATTGCTTCAGATCTTCAAATAATTCATTCTCAAGAATTTATTCATCGAGATTTGCATAGTGGTAATATTCTACAAAATGAATTATATAACGCGTATATTGCAGATTTAGGGCTTTCAATATTAAAAAACACAGCATTAAAGGCAGAACACTGTGGAATTTATGGTATTTTACCATATATAGCACCGGAAACTTTAGACAGGGGTCAATATACAACAGCGTCAGATATTTACTCATTTGGCATAATTATGTGGGAAATTTTGTATGGAAGACCTGTATCTTATGATCAAGAATTTGGACCACAACTTCAAATAGAAATATGTCGTAATGATTTACGACCGACGATTATTGAGAATACGCACCAATGTTACGTAAACTTAATGAAGGAATGTTGGGAAAGAGAACCAGAGAATCGTCCGTCAGCAATAAACATTTGTGAAATTCTTACAGGATGGTTGAATAATGAAATTATTTTATCTGATTTAACTAAATCTGATGAATTATTAAAGAATATTAAAAGTACACGTACACAATCATATTCTGATGATATTTATAAAAGCAAGTTCATTAAATATACTACTTCACTTTGTCAAGGTAACTATTTTTGCTATTTTTAATATTTTAATAAATAAGTTTATTTAATTCTTAACAAATTTTATAATTTTTTTAACAGATAGCGGATTGAATGAGTTGAATATTCCAAGTGACAAATTATAATTTTATGATTTATTATTTGTGTGTTTTAAGAT
Source organism: Gigaspora rosea (assembly GCA_003550325.1). Taxonomy (NCBI): domain Eukaryota; kingdom Fungi; phylum Glomeromycota; class Glomeromycetes; order Diversisporales; family Gigasporaceae; genus Gigaspora; species Gigaspora rosea. The sequence continues at coordinate 21,600 of QKWP01002494.1, read as the reverse complement.
GAATTTTGTTTTTTTACAGTAGTTTTTGCCATGTTAAATTGGTTTTTCATATCCCTGTGATTGTAGATAGATGCGTGTATTTGCTTACTGTAATTTATTTTTTTTTTAAAAAAAAATTTTGGCTAACATTTTTGGTTTTTACGTAAACGTCACAAATAACTACAATTCTTAATATGATATCAAAAAACCCATAAGATATATATATGAAACCCAGTCCTTAATAAATTTGCGCAATATAAGAAATAATAAATGCTCATTATAAATCTGACCACCTTTTTTATATTGAGTTATACCATTTGGTATAAGTGAAAATTTTAATTTCACATGCTGAATAGCCAATCAAAATTATGACTTTAAATAATTAATATTTTCGTACGAACTTATCGTTATAATATACTGTATAAACTATATAAAACCTTTTTACTGTAATAATTCGAACTATATAGTTTAGTTCTAATTTAATAATCGAAAATGCTGATTTATTTATTTACTTTTTATTTCGACATGAATTTATAGCTAGACAAACTCCAAAAATCATAAATTATCTAGTCTTTTCAAATCGTGCAATTCTTATAACTATTACGAATGACCTAAACACACAAGTATTCTGTATAATTGCAAAAATTATATATATTTATATAAGGAAAATATCGTAAATAATACGTATTATTTGAGCTAGTAAGAATTATATACGTTCATTTGTAGGTTTACATTCACCGAGAGATCACTGAGTCTTTCACATAAAGCTTGTAGAACTACATGACAGAAAACGGTCAATTTTTTTAGTGTGCCGTCATATGACCCTCCTATGTACAGATATAACGGAATTTTTGGTCTATTACAGTAATAAAACTTCTATGTGTTTTGACTTTCCAAAGTCTGGAATATCTTTTGCCAATAAGAAATTCATAACTTTTAAAGTTCAAAATAGGTTCACCCAGGGTCACGGAAATTGTGATTCAAATATATAATATCATTGTCACATGCATATTCTCAATAAGAATTTTGTATATTCGACTATTATAAAAACCGATTAATAGTAGAGCCGAATAAACTAATAATATAGTTATATGTTAAAGAGCGAAATCTAATTAATTTTTGATAGTATGTTAAAGTGATAATTTTTGGCAACATGTTAAAGTGGAAACAGTATTTTCAATAGTAGTTAAAAGGGGTTTCAGAGTTAATTTATTTTTTGAAGATAAGTGAGAGTTCGAAAAGTCCTATTTCTGTTTTAAAATTTCGAAATCAGAAAATGAAATAGGAGTTATCCGGAGATAAAATATGCAAACTTTTTTTGATACAGTAGAATTTCGAAAAAAATTTGATCGTTATTATATAAATACTGTAATAACGATAAGCTTACAAATAAAAATAAATAGGATTTATAGATCATTTATTATGAAATAAATACGTCACTGAATTAATGAAACCCACTAGTATGTTAAAATGCGAAATAAATTAAATTTTTAGTATTATATTTAAATGCGAATAAAAAAATCTAAATACTGTAAATGCATTAAAGCATTTTTTAACAATGAATAAATCATAAACGGATCAGTTTTTACTTAATTGAGCGCAGTTATCTTAAAATTATATAAAACGTATCAGTATTTTGTAATTGAACGCGGCATTCAAAGATTTTTTAAGATTGCATAAAACGTATCAAAATTTTTTAGTTGAACGCAGTATTTAAAAAATTGCTAAAAATTGCAATTTTTTTTTCACAAAATATTGCTTTTTTTTTTTGATCAAGTAAAAAAACATTAAATCGCACATTTTATTTTTAATCACAGCAAATCGTGTCCCTGGTTTCACCCGGGCGAGATATATATTAGATAGCAGTAAATAGAATTATATCTTTATATAATTATTGATTTCTATCTTCTAAGATGCGACTACGTAGATTTACTTAATTTTCCTTTTATATAATTTATTAAGCTTGCAAGAAAAAAAATTTTTATATACAAGACAAATTTGTTTAAAAATTAAAATTATTGGTATTATGAATTATATTAAAATTTTTGATAATAAATAAATTCTGATTTACTGGTTTGTTT
>QKWP01002493.1:0-54798 GCA_003550325.1 Gigaspora rosea | reverse complement strand
CAGATAATCGATTCTGAGTTAGCAAAAGCAATAGAAGTAATTTTAGCAGAAGAAATATGTCTAATTAGACACTTTATTGAAAACTATCGTGACCTAACAGAAAAGCAGCTCAGGGAAATACAAACAGTCACAGATGAAGAAAGAATAGAGCGTGAGAAAATTCAAACAAGGAAGAAAATGATGATAGAAGCTGAATGTGGCACACTAGATTACGGTATTGAGGAGAAAAGGTGCAGTACAGCAAAGGCCTCGAAAATAAATACAGTAGAGTTAAATCAGACACCACATATAATCAGCAAAAGTGAAAGCTATGAAGTAAAGACAAACAATACAGAAGGGGAAAAAAGTGAAGCCACACAGAAGGCAGATATAGCGACGCAAAGCGAACAAGTGCTTGAAAAAGATATTAGTACTGTTAAAAAGGACAAAGAAAAACTGAATGGAATCTATACAGTATGGGACATTCCTAAAGACATATCACCACGCGTACTCCGGAAAGAATTAAGCTTCTTTGGGAATATATCGATTATCCAATGGAGGGCAGAGAAACAAATAGCGCAGCTCAAGTGCTAGTTAAATTTAAGAATGAGAAAAGAAAACAAAATTGGAAAAGCAAATGGGCTGTTGCTTTGGAAAAAACAGGAAGACTGTTACGTATGACAACAAATGGATTTGACAAAGAGGAATTAATAAAAAGAAATCGGTACAAAACAAGAATAGCAAATGTACCGAAACACGCAATTGAGTCACTTCTATTAAGACAACTAAGCAGAGTAAATGCAAGATTAGTTTTTATTACGAACAATTGCCATGGTAACCAAAAGAAAATAGCAATAGTATATTTTGAATCTCAAGAGGACTTGGCGAAGGCGAGAGAATCTGGAATATACTACTATGATATAAAACTTGAGTGGCGAGATTCGATGTATGAAGTGCCGAAAGAAAGTATAGAATACAAAAACAGGTGGATGGATTGCAATGAAGGATGGAAGAGAAAGCTTCGTATAGAAGATGCAAACACTAACAAAAGAAGAGATGAAAAGTACTTGAAGGAAGATATAGGAAGCAAGAGGACAAAGATACTGGTAGAAAAAAGCAATAACCGCCAATTCGAAAACCGGCAGAGAAAAATCTATATACTATGTGATAAAAGGGAAATAAATGTGGGAAGATATGATAGCAGACGATTCGGAAAAGAGAGCATAAATGAGGAGATTTGGATGAAATTGAAAGAGTTAGAAAGGACAATCAAGGGGCTAGCAGGCCCCAACCACTCCTAACGGGCGCACCAGTCGAACCACAGAATAATAGTAGACAGCATAAGTCTACTAACCATCAAGGCGCAACAAACTTAAGACTTACAGCGCAAAACAAAGAAGGAAAAACAAGTAAAGCAGCACAAAATAGAAATATAGAGATAGACAAATTTCTAAAGGAACAAAAACAAATTTTTAAAACAGCAGAAAAGAACGAGACTAATTACAAAAGGTGGAAGAGTATGAAGGGAGACCGAAAAATCCCCAACAGAACTAGAGAAATAGGAAAGGTGGAAAAAGGCTCACGGGTCCAAGCAAGGAAAAAAGGAAAAGAGGCGAATACAGAAGAAAGTTACAAAGAAGAAGAAGAAAACTGGTTCTTGTGTAAAATAGGAACACATAACATTAACGGAATTAAGGGAAATAAGATAAAGCTTGAGGCAATTATTGATGTAATGAAGGAGGACAAAATAGACTTCTTGGGGATTTGTGAAACAAATATAACGGAGAAAGAAGGGAAACTAATACTAAGAAATGAGGCAGAAATAGTGAGCTTTTGGTCGGAGACAATAGAAGAAAAAAAGAAAGGTTTTGGGGTCGGTCTAATAATTGGAAAGAAATGGTCAAACATGTAGCGAAGGTAGAAAAACTTGGGGCATACGCACTAAAGGTAGACTTATTGTTCAGACGGCTCGATTATAGTATAATAGTACTATACGCTCCCCCGAATGATGTAGATATAAGGAAGAAACTCTGGAAATTTGTTCAAAACCGACTAGACCAAAACTATAAAAGAGAACGAAGATTTATAATTATGGGGGACTTTAATCACGAATGGCAAGAGGAGGTCCTTCTGAGGGATCGCGAAGTAACTAGAAACAGAGAGACAGAAAATATGTTCAATTTCATGATAAACAAGGGTTTGATAGATTCGCACAAATAGTGTAGACAAGAAGAAGCAAAACCTACATGGAAAGGAAGGGGTTAGAAACTCGTATCGATTATATATGGCTGTCCAGGGAATGCAAAAACAATGTGCTCAAAGTATATACTCTGGATATATCAGAAACTACGTTAAGTGACCATGACCTAGTGATAACCAAGATATTGACAGACATAAACAGAGGTTGTGTGAGAGCTGCAGCATGTAGACGAGCCAAAACGAAGAGGATTGAACTGGACTTGGAAAATATAAAGGATGAAGACTGGACAGCATACGCACAACACTTGGATAAAAGGTTAGAGGTAAAATGGAGAGAGTATCAGAAGGAAAACAGTATCAGTAGGGCACACAGTTGAGAGACCTTAGATAAGGGGTGGAAGTTGATTAAAGAAAGCATCATTGCGTCGGTTAATAAGCATCTCCCAAAAAAGCATAAAGCCAAAAGTATAGTTCAGAAGGTGCAAAGTGAGGAACTGCAGGAAATAAGGAAAAGTGTTAAAGTGCTGAGCAAGTTGTGTAGAAAAAACAAACACTAAACAGGCAAAAATATCGAAAAGAATGATCAATACTCAATTCATCAGAATCTAGAAGAAGAAAAATCGACACAAAACAGCTACATGGTATGGTCAGAGGAACTAGAGAAAAAGCTAACGGAAAAATGGAAGGAGAAACATAACATGTGGCACATAATGCGAAACAAGGCCGAAGAAGAGGACATGAGAAGAAGCATAGAAGCGCGAAGGGAAATGATCGTGTCAGACCAACGTAGGATGCTAAACAGTATATTGGATAGATACGGAGACAAGATAGTAATAGATAGATTAGTTGTAGACAGAGACGGTAAGGAGATTCTTTTAAATAATGAAGCAGAAGTAAAAGATCACATAGCAATGCATTTTGAAAGCCAGTATAGCTCGAGAAAGATAAAAGTGGAAAAAATAGATGACAAATGGAAAGCGCAGTATAACCTGATCGAAGATATAGATAAAAATTGGTTCAAGGAGTTAACTGAGGAGATAAGTGAGCAAGAATGGCATGAAGCCATGGAAAAGACCAAAAACAATTCAGCGCCAGGTGTGTCTGGAATAACATACCCAGTCCTAAAAAAAGTAGAAAAGAAGACCAACAAGATACTGTGAACATTTGCGATTATGTGTATTAGAAGCGGTAGAATATCGAAAGAATGGAAGAAGGGTGTACTTTACGCAATACCCAAAAATGAATTTTGGAACTACAACCTCAATAACATTTATCCTATAATGCTGTTAGAAACATTGCATAAAGCAACAGTAAGAATAATTAATGGAAGAATGAGCAGAACGATAAAAGAAAGAGGAGTATTAAGAGGAAACAATTTCGCAGGTTTACCCGGGGATTCCATGAGTACTCCAATCCAGATAATGAACAATATAATCGAGGAAGCAAGAGAAAAAGGGAAGGAACTCTGGGTTTTATTGCAAGATATGAAAAAGGCGTTTGACTCCGTAAGTCTTACAATGCTTAAACTTGCAATGGGAAGGATTAAACTACCGACAAAGGTTATAGAGGTTTTGTTGGACTTGTAGAGAATCGGAAAATCGAAGTCATCACAGCATTTGGTAATAGTCGAGAAGTAAATGCAAAAGATGGCATTGACCAAGGGGAAGTGGTGTCCCCCCTTATGTGGAGGATATTCTACGACCCACTGCTAAAAATGGTACAGGACCAAAAAAACCTGGGATACAAGGTGTCGGTACAATGGCCGACTGATATAGTGATTGGGAAAACAGATGAAATCTCGTGGAGACAGGCGGCATTAGCTTACGCAGATGACTCCACATGGATCGCAAAGTCAAAAGAAGATTTAACATCAATCATAAGCATAGCTAATGAATTCTACGAGATAAACGATATAAAAATAAATGGAAAAAAATCAGAGTTGCTAGTGATTAATGGCAGTGGGACAGAATTAAATGTTGAAGTAGGGGAAAATAAAAGCATAGTGCAGGCAAAAAATGCAGATCAAGCGGTACGATTCTTAGGAGTTTGGTTAATAGGAAAAAGAGGAAAAGGACATGTGAATAAAATAATTCATGGAGAAATAGAGGCACTAGTGCAGGTGGTCAGGAAAAAGAGGATTACGTTGAGTCAATTGATCTATATAAACAACAAGGTATTGCTGCCAAGGGCAGAATACAGACTACAAACAACATTCTTGAGTAGAAAAGAATGCGAAAAACTGCAACGGCCTTTCCTGAAAATTTTAAAACAAAAAAGCAGGCTAGCTTTAAACACGCCGAATAGGGTTTTGAGTCACAAAAATATAGTAGGAGTGCAGTTTCTGTGGAACAGTCACGTGGCACATCACATTACAGGACTAACATTAAAACTTAATGATACCGAAGGGGCAAGTAACTCAACATGGATCCGCATTAGACAGGCACAAGTCCACAATAAGTGCACAAAGTCGATACTAGAATTAGAAAAAAACAGTTAGATGAAATAGAAATTACACATAATATGGCCCTTTGTGTAATACGAGAAGCGCATGCACTAGGCTTCAGGTTTGAAGAAGATCATATGGGAAAGTGCCTAGAAATTGCTGAAAAAGAAAGTGAAATACGCAAAGTACTGAGAAAGGATCTAGAAAAAGGATTTCAGAGCGAACAGGACCTACAACTGTACCTGGTAGAACAGCTAATTAATAAAGACAGCGAAAGAATGCTGACATGGGAGCAAGTAAGAAATATAAGAAATAGAAAAGGTTCTGGGAAGAAGCCAGAATGGTACAAGTTTCTGGAAGAAAAAATAATTGAAGACAGGTACACACGACAAGTCAAGAATGAATTTAGACAAATGAATGGGAATGTGTACGCAATAAAACCAGAACTAGTACAAATATCAAGGGATGCACAAAAGCACGAAATGATCTCTTTGGTAACGGAACCAAAGGAGCCCAGATAGGAAAAGTGATAGGAAGAAAGGGCCCAAAGCAAACAATGATAATAGAACATTGGCAGAAGTGTGAAAGGAGTAGTGATACAAAACAAGAAATAGAACGTTGCAGGGGTGCAAAGATAATCAAGGGAAGGACGAGAATTCGTGCATCATGTATAAAAAGTTTAAAAGCGAAAAGCGTGCCCTAAACAAGCGCTTAGTTAAGAAACTAGAGCGTAAGGTCCTGTGTGAAATAGATTTAACAAACATAGAGACAGTAGAAGCAGAAGACCCAAGAGAAGTAGATATAGAAAACCAGCAAGTAGAGAGGGTAGTAATTAGCTGTTGGGAGAGTGAAATACTGAAGGAATGGATTCCAGATACCAAGGTGTGGAAAAAACTAGAAGAAATGAGAGAAAAGCTTCAAAGAAGGCAAGAATGGGATATTTCCATGGACGGTTTCATGGAGATAATAGAAGCGCAGAACGGAAATGTGATGAAGCGACGAATGGGATCGGATGGAAAGCATACCCAATGAATATGGAACCAAAAGAATTCGATGAAGATATAAGTTTCCAAGAAGCGATAGTTGATTGGCCATCATCAACAAGGGCTGAGCTTGGAGCAATTGCAACAGCGTTGCTAGCTGTGCCATGCAAGGCAAGAGTAAGAATACTTACCGACAGTAACAATGCGATAAATTCGATCAACCAAATGTGAAACCCAGTTCGGTCCGAAAGGAGCTAAAACTAAGTAACGGAAACTGGTTAAGGGCGATCAGAGATTGTGTGCATAAAAAGGAGATAAAGTTAGAGCTAGTTAAAATAAAGACACATGCGGGAATAAGAGGTAATGAGGAAGCAGATAAACTCGCAAAAGAAGGTGCTATTAGAGGCGAAGGATTTAGTATAAGTAGTGGTTGGACAAAAGGTTTAAGAATTATACCAAGATGGAATAATCATATCGTAGACAGGCCACTGAGGAAGTTCGTGCAAGATGTGATTATATCAATCTACAATATATGGTGGGTAAGCTCGGTAGCATTAGGTTTGGATTTAAAAGAAGGGAATGATATGGTGGAAATAGACTGGAAGAGCACATGGTTGCATCTGAATAAAATAAAAGGTGGAAACTGTCGTGATGAAAAGGGTAGTAGAAGGTGGGTACATAGAATTAAAAGAATAAATAAGCAGTTGCCTACGATGTCAGTCCTACACCAAAGATATCCGAAGATTTACGCAGAAGACTAATGCATCACATGCTGCAGCGAGACAGAGACACAAGATCACCTAGCAGAATATATCCCACTACAAAAAGCATGGGAAGACAACGAGGCCGAGGTATTTAAAGAAGCCTTCGAAGATAGGAAGTTAGATTGGGGCCCTGAACAAAAACGAAAATGGGAAACCATCTGGGCCGGAAATAGTGACGAAGACAGGAAAAAAAGAAAAAGGCTTTTAATGCAAGGTCTGGTTCCTGTAATGAAGCAAGAAGAGTCACCCGCAGAAATAAAGGAGAAAAATGAAATTTTTGAAAGAATGAACGATAAATTTATGGAAAAAATTTGGAAACCCAGATGCGAAGCTGTAGCCGAATGGGAAAAAGAAAGAAATATAAAGAAAGTAAGGATGCGTAAAGTTGACGCAAAGGACGAGGACACTAAAGAAGTGAAAAGTCAGCGAAAAAGGAAGAAAGCAAGTAATGAAAAGGCTACCCAAGGCGGGCCTGAAGTAAATGACAAGCCTATGGGCAAATTCGAGAAGTTGGTGAAAGAAGTAAAGCGCATCTTGGGAAATTGGATAGAGGGTGCGATGAGACCATTTTGGATGTCATCGGCCAAACTACGGAAAAATAAAGAATAAGGGTTGTCCTGACAAAGCCAGCAAGAGCTTATCGATGACAATTTGAAAGTTCTCTATGCATTAGAAAACAGAAAATTGGAGACAAATCTTGACTGTGGCAGATCGCATTTAGGTACTTCAGTAACTGGATGAGTCTTTATTGTGATAGGGAGGGAATTGTAGGCACTAGTCTATAAAATCCTAGAGTAGTATACTCATATCTCAAATAACAAAGGCAGGATTGCCCAAAAAAAAAATTAATATTTAAGGTTTTATTTAAAAAATTTAAAATTTTAAAATTTTCGCAGGCAAATATGCCTGCATAACAAATTAAGGGATAAAATTAAATAAAAAAAAAATTGTTAAATAAAATTTAAATAAAAAAAATTTAAATAAAAGAATATAATAAAAAAAACAGTTAAAATAAACCCTGAAAAAAAATTAAATTATTATTAAAACAAATTAAAAAAAATTAAAAAAAATAAAAAAAATCAAAAAAATTAAAAAAAAATCGAAGGGGTGTGGCGCCTTAGAAAAGTGGTCAAGGGGTCACCCCCAAGCGGCAGGTCGACAGTTCGAATCCCACTGTTGACGTTTTGAATATAGGCCTGTGTTCGGTAACTATGTGGCTCAGATCGGTTGAGTTAAAAGCCTGTTACCTTGGTTCCACCATCTTGAATGGGAGCTACGGCGCAATGGTGTGACTGTTATACCGAAAAATCCAGGGAACTGGAGAAATGGAAACCCGTTTGGCAAGTCCCGAATTAGAAGTTAATAGTGAAGATCTACAATAGTACTACCAAAAGAAGGGGACGTCTAAAGCGGGGGCAACTCATATTTCTTAATAATTTTCTCGATTAACTTTAGGGTTAGGGTCATCTTATATTAGGGTTAGGCTGGGTTTTAGATAGTTATATATATGCAAAATTGCCTTCCCGATATTTTTGCTTAACCTACCTGTGGTAGGTTTAGACTGCCGTTTTTTGTATTTTTTAGGTTTTTTATTCTTTGCTTCGCCAGCGATCATCAAAATTCTGTAATTTGATTGGCTGTGATCACGTGTATTTGCCCCCGCTTTAGACGACCCCCAAAAGAAGGTGGGTGACCGGGATCGGAATGAACCTAATAAGGGCCAATTCGGCTACTGATAGGTGGCTGAAAAAACCTTGTGTTGAAGTGTGTGGGACATGGATCATGAGGTTAAACTTCCAGATACGTCAAATTAAGTAGATTAGGTCTGGTGCAACCGATCGCTTCTGGGCACTTTAAAAGCAGCCGGGGATGTCGGGCATTTAACTTGTTAAGTATGAATGGGTAAACAATTGATAATCGTAGGGTTTAAATAGGCAACACCCGTAGCGGGTTGTAGGTATAGCAGCTAGTATAGAACCTTTGGGCAGACTACTTAAATTAGACACCAAAAGTGTACGAGTGGCTAGTTGTATCTTCGTTACAATTTGTATATTCAGTATCATTGCAAAGTCTTAATAAAGGATGCACCGGCGAGATTGCCAAAGTTTAAAAAAAAAAAAAAAATCGAACAAAATAAAAAAAGATAGTAATTTAAATAAAAAAAATTGTAATTTATTAATAAAAAAAAACGTAAAATAAAATTAAAAAAAAATAAAAAAATCAAAAAAAATAAATTAAAAAAAAATCGAAAAAAATAAAAAAAAATCGTAAGGCCGCGCAAATAAATAAAATTGGTTCTCGTAACCCGGCTGTGTCAATTTTTTTAAAAAAGTCAAATGTTATTTTATATTAGTAAATATGGTAGAGATGGAAATCGATCAAATTTTCGTTAATCGATCATTGATAGATTATATGCATAATGGATCGATACTTTGACCAGTCATATTGCTCTGATCGATCACTATGCCTTGACCGGTCATGGTCGATCACATGTTTTGATCAGTCATGTTGCTTTGATTGATCGCATACAATAAATCGATACCTTAATCATAGTGTTCTGACCTGGGTAGGCCTCACCTGGGTCACCCATGGGTGACCCAGGTGACCTGTTGAAATTATAGCTACCCGGGTCATCCATCTGGTCATTGATCCTTCCGTAAGTTAGCCCATGCTACTGAAACTTCCTTCTAGCGATGGGTGGACGGGTACTAACGACAAAGCTAGACTTGCGTCAAGTAACAAAAGCAAAAGAGGGAGAACAATCTTCTACTCCTTACTCCTTAAATAACCATCTCTCTTGACCTTATACTTATCTAATTCAATAAACCATTTCTTCTGCAATACCCATCCTTACCCAATCTTCGTTGCTATTATCTCATACTTCAGTCAAACCAATATTCTCACGCAATACCTCATTCTTATTCGTTCTTCTTTACCCATAAATTCTGTTACCAATACCTCATACCTAGCCCTCTTAATTCTACGGTCATGGACCCGGTTTGTGGTCTTGTGACAAATGGATGCCACGTGATTCGTTCACGGCATCTCATTTTCGTATTGTTGTATTTAGTAAAAAGAGAGAAAGTATCAATTAGTTGATCAGGCACTTTTTATATAATTGATTAAAATATAGATCAACGTCATTGTTAGCTTAATAAATTAGATACATATCAATACTTTTTTCTAATAGTTTTTTTTAATTAGTTATTAAAAGGAAATATATGAACTATAATTGTGGTATAAAAATAAAATACATCGGGCGCCAGTCTTTAGCCTTTTGTAAGTCTCGTTACCTCAATTCCATTTCGGAAACAATGTCCAACCTTACTTATTGCCAGAAGACAATCCATATTTGCAGCTTTTTGATAATAAATGAATGTATTTATGTTAATCTCTTTTAGTTCCAATTTCATCCAGATAATAACTTCCAACACTATATATTCCCATAACGTACCCATCTCTGCTGATTTTTGAGCATAAACAAATGTCTTATGTGCATCTTTTTTAACTCCATTTCCATGAAGATAACAACAACTAATATTATTTTGTTCCCATAACATCCCCCATTTTTGATAATATACAGTATAAACGCTTTATGTTCATCTTTCTCAACTCCAGCTCCATTTTTATAACAATGCTCTCACTTCTGCCGATTTTTGAAAAAAATGAATACCTTATATTACTTATTTGCGCGGATAATACAAAATCCAATTTGGTAAATAAACTAAGTGCGTGAGATAAAAATTTAGGGTTAGGCCTTAACATTAGAGACTATGGGGTTAGAATGATGCTTATTATATGTAAAGTTCATTCCTGTCATTTTTAATTAGTGCACGAGGTCGTTTAAACATTAGTTTACGCGTGTTAGAATACTTCATTGTGCATGAATATATGCATGCGTGCATGCATATGGTCTAAGCAATTTTATATAGTCTTCAATATATTACTTTTAGCCTGTGATACTGATTAAGTATGATCGAATAACAACTCTATGATTGATCATTCGATTGGTTTGAACAAAAAAATTTATAATCGATCACGATCGATCCGATCAAGCAATCGATTATATTAGCATCGATCATCATCTCTAATATATGGTATGTAATTACGTGATTACGTCGAGGGGTGCACCGTGGTGCAAAATCCTATTTAAAAAATTTATATAACATTTTTTTAGATAATAACAATAACACCCGGGTGCCAGGTGCGCTTTCGATATAGATTAGATCTAGATAAGGTTTGGTTTGGTTTGTTTTTTTTCATTTTGCTTTTTCTGTTCTTCATGTTTTTTCTTTGTTGCTTCACTGTCTTGTAAGATAAGTGGTTTTTGTTTTTTTTTTTGTATTTTTCTTCTTCTTCTTTGAATTTGTACTAACTTTTTTACGCTCGCAGGTTTGCTTTCTGGAATACCTGGTAGCGGAAACTAGAACCGGGATCCTGAGATATGTGTTTTTTTTGTTATTTGTTTTGTTTTTGGGTTTCTTTTNAAAAATATATAATTATATATTTTTTTAGGTGCTGGACTCATTGGTAAAAAAATTAAAATAGATTATCTTAATAAAATTTTAAGTAATTTTAATTTGAAAAAATGTCCAAAATGTCCAAAAAACGTCCAAGTGACAACACTGCCCTTGGGTCTTGAGATGTAACGAGAACCAATTAATTTTATTTGCATGGCCTAATATAGTAACGTAGCATTGCATTATTAAACATGGTGCCAAATATGGCATAGATACTATGTTTAATAATGCGCATGCTAATATGTATGTGCAAAACCTGTTCACGCATGAAAATTTTTTTTAAAAAGATAACGCCTGATAATAAGCAACCTTTGCTATTGGCATAAATTCTTAAAAACCAGTATAACCCGAAAATAAGCTACCCCCAGTTTTTTTTGCTTAAAATCGTCCAAAAAAAGGTTGCTTATTTTTGGGAATCTACGGTATAGATTTATACAATAGCTGTAAAGTGTGCCATTTTATCTGAACTTTTGATTATATTATCTTCTTCATATTGCCCAAAAAATCAGTTCTGTGAGTTGGTTGTAAAGAATCTTTGACCAAATTTAATAACATAGGTACCTCTATATAATGATTGTAAAGATCTTCTATGATTATCATGTGATAGTACCTTTTTTACTATTAAATTTGATTGTATAAACTATATAACAATCAACCCTATTTAGTTGATTTTCAAGACAGTGTTAAAGAAGTACAAAATAAGAATTACATGACATCTAGCATGTTGTGTACTTTTATTCTAGCTTAGAGAATATGGGGTATATCTTATTAAAATTTAGGGCAATTGTACAAAAATCAGTCAAAAAAAATTTTAGCAGCCAAATTTGTCCACTAGATAGTTTAAGGGTAGAGGGTATGATGATCATTTTTGTATATAGAAATGTGGTAATTTTTTTTGTATAATGCAGGTAGAAAATCGTAGAAAATTGAAGATCTAGAATTTTCTATAATAATCGATACTTTTTTTTATTTTTCTTATTCTTTTTACTTTTTTTATCCTAGGCACGTACTAATTGTCGCTAGTGTTAGCGGTTTTGGTGTCATTTTGTATCGTCGTGTTATTGGAGCTTTCTTGCAAACTCGTCGTTTCGGTGTCATAGTTTTTGAAGTCGCTATTTAAATGTTCTTGTGAATGCAGATTTCGTCGTTTGTGTGGTTCCATGTCGCTAAGGTGTTTCTCCTTTTTGAATTAATATATATGTACCCTAAGGGTTACATTAAATTTTTAATACTGTACTTTTTTTATCCTAGGTCTGTACTAATCGTCACTGTGTTGCCGGTTTTGGTATTGTTTTGTATCATCGTATTATTTGAGCTTTGTTGCAAACTCGTCGCTTTGAGTAGTTTCGTATCGTCACTTTATGGGAATTTTAATGGTAGATAATGTTTATGTTTTTGGTTTCTTTATACTTACAGGTTGAATTTATTTAGGGTTGGTTTAATTAAAAATCAGGCTAGGATCAGGCGGGTAGGAATAGATTTTAGCTATAAATAGGGTTTGGGACTAAAAATGCATTTAGGTCGTATTTAGTTAGAAGTTTAGGGAAAAAATAGATTTGTAGTTAAAAATTGTTACTAATAAATAAGATCAGATTTTAGTTAAAAATGAATTATAAAGGGTGTGGTGACTTAGAGAAGTTGTTAAGTTGTTACCCCCAAGTGGCAGGTCTAGGGTTCAAATCCCACTAACGACGCTTTGAAAAAATAGACCTTTGTTGCGGTAACTGTTTCCTGTCGATCAGTTGGGTACATTATCTGTAGTCCTTGGTTACCATCTCGAATGGGAGCTTTCAGGCGAAGTTGTGTCTCGTAACACAGACAAATTCAAGGAACCGGGGAAACAGAAACCCATTTGGCAAAACCCAAGTAAGGAGGTAGCAAAGATCTTTGACAGTGCTACCAAAACTGGAATATTGGACCGGAGCTGAAGTACTGGATGTCGACCTCAGGGACAAGGTCTACCAACCTGGCCGCCGAATCGAGTACCGGAGGAAAAGGACCTATGTTATAGAAGTAGGTACCAGGGGGAGAAAAACCATGGTGGCACCTAATGCTGGGTAGATCAACCCTTCCGGGCCAGCTGGATTGGAAGTCTGGGAAAACTGGTGAAGGACCGGTAGGAAAGTGATGTTGGATACCGGGTTGGAGCGAACCTTACAAGGGCAAAACTAGGTATTGGTAAGAGGACAGGGGTAACCCTGTCTCGCAAGTGTTGGCCTCGGTCATAGCTAGAGCTGCAGACATTAGAATATCAATGAACATATACTATGACGTTTGACGTGACGTATGTGACGTGCCGTTTAATATGATTATATAAATTTTATATGACGTAAAGAGTGACGTACTACCTTGGACCTTCTAAATGTCTGCAGCTCTAGTCATAGCGCGTTAAGTATCAAAGTATAGGTGAATACCTGATATGGGACAGGTACCGCTCTACCAAGTTTCCCGTCGAGGATAACAGGACCAGAAATACTCGGCTAGGTTCTAAGGCAATGGATAAGTATCCGGAACTTGCTGACTGACTTATGTAACGGGCATGTTCTGGTAATACAAGATGGGTTGGCAGGCGGAACATGGATCAGAAGATTTAAATAGACAATTCTTGTAGTTGGGTTGCAGGTATGGCAGCTAGTGTGGAACCCTTGGGCGGACCACTTAAATTAGACACCAAAAGTGTATGTGTGGCTAGATGTATCCTCGTCTTGTGGATCAGAGAGTTTAAATAGGCAATTCCCGTAGTTGGGTTGCAGGTATGGCAGCTAGTGTGGAGCCCTTGGGCGGACCACTTAAATTAGACACCAAAAGTGTACGTGTGGCTAGATGTATCCTTATATATGTAACAAATGCCGGTATTCCCCTTAGAGGTTACCGATGGCTCTAATATCTTGAATAAAATTCCTAAGTCCCAAGACGGGCACTTTAATTAAAAAAATAAAAAAATAAAAAAAAATAAAAATAAAAATGAATTATGTGTTTTAAGAGTTTCTTTTCCCTGTATTATTTTAGCCAGATTTTATAACATTAAAATTCGATGAACAATTAGAATATGAAGAAGCATATTTTACAAAATGAATTATATATTATTGCTAAAGAAGGTTTCCTATTTATCCAAACATCATTAGACCTTTTATTTAGCAGATATAGTATGTTTTGCCATGCTTGTTATATGTTAAATAGTATGAACACGTAACAGAAATTCAAGAAGCACGATCAGAATTAGAAAATAAATTCAATTATCAAACAATGTGGATATATTATTAAGTCATGCAGATGAATTATATACTTAATGTCGATTCAAAGAATGCCTTGAAGTCACAACTAAGTATATATTTAATGGATATTTATTGTATAAGATTTATTTCTTAATATTTTTAATTTAAAAAAAAGATTGCTTGAACTTGATATGTACAATCAAGCATTTCTTTCTATTCACACTGTGTGTCTTTACGAGTTGTGCGAGAAAAACAAATTATTCTTGTTTGCTCACTAACTTGTTGAACACTCCTACCTGCGTTCTCTTTCTGTTTATCACCTTCAACCTGATTCCATAATGGTAACAATATCTAACTTTTGTTCCACTAGCGTGTCATATCACTGCTGATTTTGATAATAAATGCCTTCATTTCATGTATAATAAGTCACATCTCTGAAGGTTTTTGATAGTAAACGAGTGTCTTATGTTCACTCTTTTCGACTCCAATTCCATATTTATAATGGTTACCTATGAATGACATTAAAAGTTTTACATAATTTGTATATATTTATGTGTCGAAAGGAAACTTAGCAAGCAAAAGTAAACGCAGAAAATATTATAAAGTCTTGAAAGCCCGTACTCATTCCTGTTTTTGACTTTGGTTCTTGTTCTTAAGATTTTTGGTCCTAAAAAAATGCTTTACGACAGTAATCAATGTAAAAAAAGATTCAAAAGACCATTTCTTTTTCGAAAGAACTTACGATTTGGCCCAAGCCTCACGACAAGTTTAAAAGCAGCTTTGTGATCAAGTCCTGAATTCTAGGAAGTTGCTTTTGCACATACAAATTATACGCGGTTGGAGGCTTTTTCTATTTATTATAAAATTATATAACAAAACATGCTATATAAATATATATCTTTTGCTTCCGGCTTTGGCTTACTTTTTGTTTCTTTGTTGTCTTTCCTTTTTTTATTTTTTTAATGTAGATATTAAAAAGTTAAATTTTATTTATTTAGATGTTTAAAAGAAAAGTTTTATATATTTGAAAATGAAATAGAGAACCGTAAAAGAAGTTTTTATATACGGTTGGCTTTTACGAATACGAGAATATGTTTGGGTAAACTATTTATTCTAGAAATTCGATAAAATAAATTACTACCCAGAAAATTTCAAGGGAACTTTCAGAGTAACCCAGAAAATTTCAGGTTAACCCAGAAAAGTTTTACTACATATACAAGTATATTTTTTTAAAATGAAACTGCTTCTAGAAATTTTCCTACTATAAATAGAGGTTTTAATTTATATGCCAAGAATATACATGAGGACGAAATTATTTCGGGTTCTAAAACCCGAAATTAAAATTTGAAGACGAAATTATTTTTGACCTATTTTACTTGAAAGACGAAATTATTTGATACTTTTTTTGAATAGATGAAATTATAAGGAATATATCTATATAAATTTATTTGCTCTTTTTTATAAAAAATTTTAATTTTCTCTAATAAAGACGAAATAGGCCTTTTTCAAAAATCAATTTCGTGGCATTACTAGCCAAGAAATTTTGGCAAGGGATAATCGTGATCTTAAAAATTTTTATCAGGGGTGTATTTTTTGTAACATATGATTTTCTCTTGTACCACAAAAATCATATGAAAAATGATCGATATACCTTCTATCCTTAAGGAATAACAAATGCGGAGATCATAAATTTAATGAACGGATTAATACAGAATTCATAAATTTGGAGCACAGAATTACGCAAAAATTTATTTTATCACAGACGGTCCTTGTCAGTAGGCTTCCGCAAAAATTACCTGTACGATTTTGGATTTTTTGAAGCCTATAAAACCAATGTTGCACAATTGGTGCTTGAACAGAAATCGGTATGTAGAATTAGCATGATAAACCCGCTTTCAGAAAACATGCTTCATTTATACCTCACGTGTGCTTTCTGCTAGCAGCAGGCCTTTAAAGTCAGACGGGTACGGGCCTAGGGCCTGGGCCTGAGCCCGTCAAAAAAAATACCCGTTTGACTTTAAAGGCCTGCTGCTAGCAGCAAGTGCACGTGAGATATAAATGAAGCATGTTTTCTGAAAGTGGATTTATCATGCTAATTCTACATACCGATATCGGTTCAAGCACCAATTGTGCAATATTGGTTTTATAGCCTTCAAAAATTCTGAAATCGCACGGGTAATTTTTGCGGAAGCCTACTTGTCAGGCCCCAAAATATACATAGATAGGTTATATTAATTATAGGATTACTAAAAAAGAAAAGATCTGCAGAAAACCTTCAAAAATAAGCAAACATTACTATAAATAAAAATAATCTGCATAAAAAACCTCAAAAATAAGCAAACTCATATCTGACCTATCTATGTATATTTCGGGGCTCTCCCTGTCTCTGGCTAATTTCCCTTTTTGGATTTGTATCATGCATATGCCTTGTAAATCAAGTAATGTGACCATCATATGGTAGTCTCATGTGGTGTGGTGTATTCGAATCAGGAACGATGATTTTATGCGCCAACAAACCATTAATTATGCATGCAACAAAAGTAAATTATACGCCTTGATGCGCATACATTTTTATATTTATGCGCTATTCTGCATCCAAAATTCATATTTTATGCACGATTATGCTAAGTTTTGCAGAGTTTTAGTATAGTCCCACATTCGGAATACTTCAAAACTTTCTCTAATTTTTTTTCTCGACCTTGCTCATAATTTGCGTTGATTGATTTTCTATTTGGAACTTTTCGAAATCGTACTTAAAGAGCTAATTATGCGAAAACTCCTTAATAGCATCAATTTTATGCAGTATTATGCGGCAAATCTAACGTATTATGCATTATCAATCATATTATGCGGATTATGCGGTTTTATACGAATTGCATAAAATCATCGTCCCTGATTCGAATTAACTTTTTGGTTTTATTGTTAAGATTAGGATTAGGTTCTTAAATAAGCCTTAGAAAGTCACTATCTATATGTAAAATCACGTTCCTGACATTTTTATGTGGTTTTTAAGGCTGATTTAAACACTAGTTTTTGAGTATTTTTGCTCTTTTCTCTTTTTTTTCTTATTGTACATGTGTTTTGTTTTAATGTCAGACTGATCCAGGACGATCAAAATTAATATTCTCCGATTGGTTAATTCTCATGGCCACGTTATGTTACTGCAAAAGGGGGACATCTAAAGCCATGTCCAGTCATGTGTTTTTGATTTTTTAATTAAAGTTAGGGTAGGGGTTAGTTTGGGGTTAGGGTTAGGCATGCTTTATAGTAAAATTGTCCTTCCGACATTTTTTTTATTAATGCACCAAGATGGATTTTGACTGTTGTTTCTTGTATTTTTGCGACTTTCGCTTTTTTTTTGCTGTTTTTGTCTCTTCGGGCTGATCCGTGTCAATCAAAATAAACAATCCTATTGGCTCTATGTCATGTGATGGACACGGCTTTAGATGACCCCTGCAAAAGTGTCTAAACTCTGGTGATGATTAAATCAATTGCCTGGGTTAGTGATCAATGCAGCCACAGCTAAGCCAGCTTAGCCGGCTAAGCCAGCGTGATCGGCTGAATAATGCGGCTAAAAGCTAACTATTATAAGAATCCGATAAATTCCGAAAAAGGAAAATAAATGGACATAAAGTATGGGCCAAATATCCCGAAATATTCCGAATGCAGGCCAATAGTTAGCCGTTAGCCAGCCAATGATTTAGTCGGCTGGCTAAGCCAGCCGACAAAAACCATGTGGCTTAAATCACTAGCCTGGGTACTTTTTTAGAAATGTAACGTTTCACTAACAAAGATTCGTCGAAAATTTATCTATAGCTTCAAACGAACGTTAATATTCACCTTGCAAAAGAATCTCAAAAGAATCTTACTCCCGGCAAACTTTGTTTAGAAGACAAAATTACCGTCGTATATTGAACCGTGTGAAATTATACTGTAGAGGTAACTGGAATGTTTCGTTTAAAGCTATTTATTACACTAGATTTATTGATAACTGTTTAAATTGACTAGGTACAAGCTCTTTAGTAGTAGAAGATTCGCGTTTAATATTTAAATTTAGTTAGTTCTTCAATGTGTTTATGTTTGCCAACTGTAAATTAGAGTTTTAGCTTGTATATTGTAAATTCATTTACGTGTTTGAATTTATTAGTAACAAGTTTCACATTTATCCCGCTCTATATGTATCTATCTATTTTCTAAAACATATATAATAAATTCTTTTGCGCATGTTTATTAATTTGCAAGCTTCTTTATATGTGAAGCTTTTTCATTTTTTAGTAGTATTAAAACGAAAAAATATGTAATTTGATTGATTAATTATCACGGGTAATCACGGGTAAATCTACAAAAATTAACCAATCATACGAATGTCTTCCTATGACCTTGCCGCCTAAACACTATCTATAAATAAAATATATAGAAAGATACTATAGCATGATATTGATAACAACAGGTGATCCTGGTACTGCTTTGGTCTGATAGCATACTGTATTTAGTGCTGGGGCACCTTTTTTTATCATTATTACCAAATTATTTGTAAATTTCATATGCCAACTATCCAATTACGAATTAACGTTAGCGTCCAATTTTGTCCAAGAGCCAACCAGATCCTATTACTAACAAGTCTAAGAAGGTTATTGCAATGATTTATTCCGAAGAATTGAGAGATATCGTCATTGAAACAATATTGACTTAAAGAAATTTCATATGAAAACATTGAGATGGTAAAATAAAGAAATCGCGTCCCTATAATTGGAATCTACTATTTAGAAGCATATGAAAAGCAGGGGAAAAAATCACATTAACTGCCTAAGAAGGAGAAATTAAGCCAAAGTTTTGTTTCTTCATAAAAAAAATAACTCGCGTGTACTTAAATCTCTTCTATCTTAAATTCGCATGCCGGCTAGTTCCGTCGTCTTAAAATAATTAGCGGCAATGTAATTAGAATTTAATTCTATGATGAATGATATTTCTTATAATACTTACATGTTTTCCCATATGGAACACGTTCTTTTCAACGTATCAATTTAGTAGTACATTATATTAGTATATGAATTTAGTTGAATACTTGTTTCTCAAATTATGTAATATTAGTATATAAATTTAGTCGAATACCCGTTAGTTTCTCAAATTATGTGCTGCGAATTTACAGCGTTCAGAGTGTTCAACTATCTTTAGTATTTAAAATACGTATTTTGCGATCTAATCTAACACTTGTAAAATATCCTATCAAGATATAGCATTAAAAACATTATCTTTATAATCTGAACTTGCTTTGCGGTCTACCCTTGTAAAATATTCACGGCTCCTATCCAGATATAGCATTAATTAAAAACATTATAATCATGGTACTAATATAATTTTGGCCTCCAATACTGTACGATTTGACAAAATATATTGATTTATATCGAAATATATACTAACCAATAGTGATTTATAAGCAATTGTATACTCGTGCTTAAATAAATAAATAAATTAAAAAAGAACATTGTCGAAGCCATCGGGCTGAGGAAAAACATTACTATACCGAGTCGAAATTTAATAATTCCATGATTCGAGACTTTTTACTATGAATTCTCATTTCACAAGGATTTTTACAAAATCATTGCAGCATTGTGTATGTATCAGGGCACAAAATTTTCGGGTGATGTAATCCGCTTTTTTTCCGTTAATGTTTTCTGTATTATTAAACTTGAATTTTTTTATATTGTGTTTATAAAGAATATAAAAGCGAATTTCAGGTATTTTACAATACCATATTCTACCATGAATAAGCATTGTTCCCTCAACCTCACTTTTTTCAACTTCACATTAGCAAAACTTTTCGCCAAATTTATTTTTGATATCTGAAATTTAAAAAAATAGGGTTGAGTGAACAGTGCTTATTCTTGATAGAACATGGTAGGTTTTGTGCCCTGGTATCTATTTTAGATTAAAATGCCAATATTAGATTTTTACAGGGCAATCCCCAAAATTCCTGGTCGGATTTAGGGTCGGCGTTTAGCTCTGGTGGTTGGCATGTTCTATAGCAAAATTATCAGCTGGGCACTTTTCACTTAATGAACGGCTACGATTTCATATGTAAAATTTTTAGTGATCCTAGGCAAAATCGATCATTTCCGATCCTGCCGACCAGGATTCCGACCAGGAATTTTTGGGATCTTCCTGTATGAGTTGCCAAAATTACCAAAATTAAGTCATATTTTATAAAATTTACCAAATTCTCAAATTGGAAGTTAATTTTATATGCACCATTAGATATATGAATTAAAATTTGTATAAAAAGAAGATCAGATAAATAGAGTTGTAAAGCATTTTTCCTTCTCAGTAATTCCAACATTTGAAATGGCAATTTGGCTACGTTATAATGCGGTTTGATCACCGATTTTAATGCAATAATATATATAAGCATAAAAATCTCTCCTTTCTATATCGTAATTTTAGAAATAAATAAAACATGGTTTCCCAAATACTTTTAATATTTCTCATTATAACCTGGCCTTTACTCTTTTTACTTAAGTGTATTATTGTAGAGACTCGTTTAATCGACGGTAGCGATAATAATGCTATAGATCCGACCGCCGGAATTCCGCAGCAACCTTTTTTAAGGTCTATCAGTTCTCTAAATTTTAAGTAAGATCATCAATCTTTGTATGCGAATGTAAAATATTTATTTTTTATATAAATCAATAACAATTAATTTATTAATTTAGTCCGGATTCTTCACCTGTAACATCTCCCACTGATTTTCTTGGTCTAAACCCGAATGGGTCAACAATTATCAAATGTACTGATAAAGTACCTCTCGGCATGTATCCCATGCCAAGATGTGTATCAAATATAATGTGCAGCTATCATGTTCAACCTTATGATTTTAATGAGTTATCAAGTTATCGTTCGTTCAGGAGGACTAGTCATTTCGTAAGTTACATATAAATAAATTTATAATAAATTTCCGTCTTCATTAAATTCTAATATGAATTGTATTTATATAATAGCTTACCTTTTTTGGTCAATTTATTGTGAGTGACATCGCTTTATCACGGAGCACGAATCCAACATATCCAATATTCTTACCGGCGGATGATCCATTTTATGATCCGAATCCAAATTCTACTGAATCTCCATACCAAGTTAATGTACCTTTTTTACCTGCCAATCGATCTGATGGTAACAATGATACTAATCCGGTGACGAGGAATCCTCTTCTTAGTGGAAAAAATCTTGTCACCCCCTTCCTTGACCTAAATAATATTTATGGTCTTAGTGATCAAGATGCAATAGATAGGCTTCGTGATACTTCCTCTAATAGAGGGAAATTAAAGACTTCTATTATTAATGGAGAGCATTATCCTCAAAAAAATTTATCTAATGGAAATTATATTTGGGGTTCGACTTCGGAAATTTCGTATAATATATTTCTTTTAGCTATTCAGACAATATGGATACGCGAACATAATCGATTATGTGATGAATTATATCAAAAATTTGCTGACTCCTGGACTGATGAGCAATATTTTCAAGAAGCTGTAAGTTATTATTCTCTTTTTGTTAATTTATTAAATTAAAATCGATTAATGTTCAAATAAATTTAATTTAGAGACGTTGGGTTATTGCTTTCTATCAAAAAGCTGTTGCTGAAGAATATTTTGGTGCTGTTCTTGGTCGTCCTTTACCAGCCTACCAGAAGTATAATCCTGATCTTAAACCAGGTTAGAAAATACTGTTTCACGTTATAATGAGCACTTTAAATTTATTAAATGCCATGTTTCTATCCTTTTATTCTCAATTATATTTTAACAGGAATTGATACATTTTTTCAAACTGTCACATTTCGATATGGTCATAGTGAATTAAGGTTAATATTACATGTTATTATTCTTTACCGAATGTGTCTAATAAATTCTTGAAATTATTTAGTGATTTTTACCGAATTCAAGATGAATACGGGGATACCCTTTATAATTTGGCTTTAAACGATATTAAAAATTTCACTCTTTTAGAACAATTTGGCTTAGAAAGAGTACTTTGGTCAATAATTCTTCAACGTCAAGAAGAAGTCGATATTTTCTTTTCTGATTCGACTAAAAAATATATTAGCCCTGATCTTAGTACTTATGATCTGGTTGCCTTTGATATTTTGAGTAGTAGAGATCGTGGTAAGGATATTTTTTCGATTATTTAAGTTCTTATTGTATGTTGAATCCTTCTAAGAACAATATTTATGCTATTATAGGTATTCCTTTGTATAATGTAGTGCGACAATATTTTGGCTTTACTAAGGCTACTTCATTTGCTGATATTTCTTCAAACCCTTATACTCAAGCAAACTTAGCTAAAGTTTATCCAAATGGTGAATATGACTATTATTTATTATTTTATGAATTTATTACTTATTATTTACAAATTACACCATTCAGGAGTTGATTCTGTAGAGGCATTTATTGGTGTAATGAGTGAAGACCATTTAAATGGTTCAAATTTTGGCATGGTTATGAATGCAAGTATGGTAACACAGGTAATTAATATTGCTTTTATTATTTTGTCTTAATTAGTTGGTTATTTTATTTATTTTGTTCTATTAATTTTTTGTTTTGTTTAAAAAGTATACATACATTCGAGATTCTGATAAATTTTGGTTTGAGAATCCTGATATGTTTAATTCAGATGAACGGAAAATTATAAGAAACACAACACTCCGAGACATTATTATTCGTAATCTTAATAAAAACATAAATTTCCCACAAAATATTTGGGCCGTTCAACCTCAAATGAAACTTAATAATAGTGATGATGATAATTACCCAAACAAGATTGATAGTTGGACACAATATAATATAAGATATAAGATTGATTTTAAATTTATATACTTCAAGGTTCAACTTCAAACTTCTGATGGCAATGGATGGTTCGGAATGGTAAGTTTATTATCTCTATTTTAATAAGTCACATTAAGAAAAATTTCTTGGTTTTATAACATAAAATTTTAAAAAAGACGCGCCGACATGATTTTAAGTTCTAAGTAAATTTTTGTGCAGATTTAAAAAAGGTTTGTTATGAAGTTATGAAACTGAGAAATGAATTTGGTTTGAATAATCATTTATCTTAAACCTATTAATTTTAATATTACAAGGGATTTGATCCTGATGATGAGGGAATGAAAGGAGCAGAATTTATTATTGGAACTGTAAGCTACATTGAAATATATCATAAAAAATATATTTAAAAGGCTTATGAACTAAAAAATTTTATTTTATTATTAAAGGTTACTAATGGAAATGTCACATTAGGAAATTATCATGCTGATGTAGGCGGCTACCATCCTCCCATTCTTGATTCTAACCAGGATCCCACTCTTGTGCCAAAGTTTTCAATGTCTGATTCTAAAGCTGTAACCGTAGAGTTTAAAAGACTTCTCCAGCCTCCAGGAAGAAAACCAATTACAAATAGTGATATGAAATGTGAATTTTATTTTTATATTTATTTATTTAGGTTTTAATACTTGGAAGTTAAATACTAATATTTCTATATATAGACATCATGGCTTATAATCCAAATAGTAATGCTTTTTCTTATCACCTAAATAATCGTATGATGATCCGCGTGAACTTTTATAACAGTGTAATTAGCGCAGCGACCACGACTATCTTTCAATTATTGATTAGAGTTGTCCATGGATGTGGAATGTTCTTAACATGGTGGTAAATATAAATTAATACCTTTCCATATCTCTAATAAATGTTGAAACATGACGAATAATATAATTATATATGACGTATATAAATCTTTATGGTTTTAGCATTTTGTTTCCAATATCAATTTTTATTGTTCGGTACTGCAAGGTAGTCATTATGCCATTAAAAAATCTCTATTTTTATCACCTGCACTTTTAATATAAATTGACTATTTTATAGCATTTTAATATGTATCTTAAAATTCATAAATCTATACAAGTTGCGGGTGGGATTTCAATTTCAGCATTTGGATGTGCTGCCATTTCTACGGTGATAAAAACACAAACTCCACATGCATGGTATTTTATTTTATATAGACTTACTTTTGCTTATGTTTTGCCTATTATTGGTTTTATAAACTCATAAATTTTAGGATGGGAATGTTCATATTTACCTTTTCGTTTATTGAATTGGGTATTTATTCATTGAATATAAGCTTTACAATTAATTTATATGTAATTAATTGTTGAATATTCATAGGCCTAGGTCTAATTGCTACATGGGGGCAAACATCTGTGATATCAGTGAATAAGGTTTGTTAGCATTTAAATGTTAACGTTTAAATGTTTAGATTTAGTAAATTAGTTAATCGTTAAATCCTTTTGCAGGGATATCCAAGGTTTACAAAACGTTTTCATCAAGTATCTGGTGCATTGTTATTGATAACTTCATGGTAAAAATATTATTATAATTACCGTTTTTATTTTATTTTATTATGATATTATATTATGATATACTAAAAAAACAAATTATTTTTTTTGTGTATCAACATAAAAATTATAGGATTAATATATATACTGGTGACTAATTGTGTAAAACTAATTCTTTTATATAGTTTTATTAATCTAATAGTTTATATATTTATTTGTAGGAATTGATACCTTTTGTCTTTCCTATGGCCAGTAAGCAGGATTCTTTCATTATATTTAATGTGTTCTATCGAATTTTATTTTTGATTTGCAAATTTTATTACATATAGTGATTCGCATTTCTGGAAGATTGCATATTGTTGTTGGATAACAATAGTCATTATTATTTTCTTAATCGGCGAACTTTGGTGGCGTTTTGGAGAAAAATTTCAGCGATCCTTCTTCAGAAACAAGGTTATTGGTGAACAAAGATTTATGATGCATACTTATATCAATTATAAGAAATACGTTAAATTACCGGAATTTACTTGGGAAGAGATTAATGAGAGAGTTCAGCGTGGGGTAGGTTAAATTGTTTTATCATCTGAAATTTAGGATTTTATGTGGCCAAACTCTATTTAATTAGACTAATAAGTTATTTTTTATGAATATTATATTTTTTATTAAATAATTAACTAAATGGTTCATAATTTAGGCATGTTTGGTCGTTTGCAACGGACTCGTAATGGATATTCTTGACTGGATTCATTCACATCCGGGTCAGCATTTTTTTTCTGATCATTATTTTTTTTTACTTAACGATAAATTTAATAACTAATACATCATACCGTACTTAATAGGAGGTAGAAAAATACTAGTCAGTGTAAATACAATTTTTTATTTGATCGTTAAGATTTGTTTACATTGAATAATTTAGTTAATTTTATTATTTTGTTATTAATAGGCTATTGGAACAGATATTACGAATGGTATGAATTATCTAAGTCTTGTCTTTAAAATGTTTTACATAATTAATAATTAATAATTAAACTATGAAACATTTTTCTACATACTATAGATTTTTACAACACACATCAAAGCACAAATATTGAAGAAGACGCAGTTTCCCCGGAAGCTTTACTTATTCCAAAGGATATATCTTATGGAAATTTTCCACCTGTACTTGCAAAGTATCTAAGTCACTATCAAGGAGTGCCATTACCTCGAAAATTGTCCACAATTGGCAGGTTAATTGATAATATTAACAAAATGTACTATCTAAAGGCGCCATTAGCACAACATACTCATAGTAGATTTGCAACCCAAAAAATGGCGTCAATGGTGATAGGTAAAGTGGTTGAAAAAGAACATTTGATTCAAAATGATGATGGCTCTTTTTTTGCAACTCAACAAAGTGATAAGAATTCTGATCTTAATACAACATTTACAAGTACATTTAAAAATATTCAATTTCATCGTTATAAACTTACAAGCAAAGTAATGGTTAATGCTAATGTTAAATATCCTGTAATAAGATTTACGTTTTCTAGAGTACACCAGGATAAGAATGATATTAGCAATCAGAAGTTCTTACCTGGGCATTATATTGAAATGCAATCTAGAGTAAAAGGCCAGAATGTGATTAGGAGTTATACTCCCTTAGAAGGCAGCTTATTTAAATCATTTTCAATTTATGTTAAAATTTATCCAAACGGACTCTTTTCGCAACATTTAGTATGTATATGTATTTTGTATGCTTGTCTATTAAAATTTAAATCCATAATTGTAATGTTTGGTTTTATCATTTTAGAATGAACAATTAATAGGATTTGAAATTCAAGCTCGCGGTCCATTTGACGCTTGTAATAGACCTAGACCACATCATATGTCTACAAAGCCATTAACTTCAGCACCATATTATAATTGTGGATTATGCTTCTTTTCACCAAGTCCTTACACAAGCTCTCTCGCTGTATATCCTGGAATATCGTCACTGATAAAAACTTATTTATTAAACCCAGATAGTTTGGACGGTTGCTGGGACGAATTATATATGATTGCCGGTACCTTTTTTTTTTTTTTTTTTTTTAAAAAAAAAAAAAAAAGTGTTCTGACAATTTTTCTTAATGAAAACCTTTTACGTTTTTAGGTGGAACTGGAATAACACCGATGTTGCAGGTAATTATATTCGCATCCTCTTAATTTATTTAAGCGAACGAAAAACTAATTTAGTATTATAATTTAACTTATAATTTAAAACTATAAAATATAATAGTTAATTAAGTATCATCTGGAACGGTCAAATAACGACTCTAAACGAGATTTTAATTATAAACGAATGCACTTATTATTCGGAAACCGTAAAATTGAAGATGTAATTGATGGTATATTACTCGAAGATCTGGTGCTTTCAAGCAGAGGGCAACTTAGCGTAACATACTGTCTCTCAGATCCACCTTCAGATTGGATTGGTTTTCAAGGGAGAATTGATCTACAATTATTACAAAACTGGATGAATATGGAACAGGGTGTAGTATCAACTACTCAGCAAACCAAAATCGAGTCTCAAACAACAGCAGAAGATATTAGCTCTACGTGTACTCTTCAAGATAATTATACATCTTATAACTCAGATGAGCAGAATAAGAGTCCTTCTCCAGAGTTCGACTCTCGATCGCAGTCACTTCATGAAACTTTACAAGGTTCGTCAATTTTGTCGCATGGGACAGCAGATACACAGAGTTCTACAACAGAACCAAATTCAAAAGAAATAAATTTATCAAGGGAAAGATCAGAAGTGTCAATAAAAATTAAATTGGATTTAGTAAATTCAATCCGATGGAATAATGCACTACAAAGAAAAATTATCGTTTGTGGACCAATTACTATGATGATTGCTGTTGAAGAAGCTTTGCTTAATATGGGATATAATGAGCAAGATATTATTATATTGTATTAAATTAGAGCACTTAAAGGGTATTTAGGATTCATTCTTCTAGCCTTTAAATGTTAAATTCGTGCAATAAATCCTTCGGGATCATTTTAGTGTATCATAATAATATTCATGTACATTCTTAAAATAAAGCTAGTTTTCTACTTAGGGTTAGTTTTTTATAATGAAATATATAAATGGGTTTTGGCAAGGCTTATTTTTTTAAATCGAGGACCCTAATTTCCAGCTTCATATGTAAATAAAAATCAAGAGCTAAAATTAAATCTTAATTTTAGAAAATTGCGCCCCCTAAAATAATCTTGGCACAGCTACCGGTACTTATATACGGCATATCTCAATGTCTTGAGTTTTACTTATGCTAAATGAAATGCTGAAGTTTTCAAAAGCGAATTATTGTTTTTTATATATTTCGAAGGTCATAGTTAAAAGTTTTCAAGTAAATGTCATCTTATTCCTGTGGAATATTTAATAATATTGACTATATAATGCTAACTATTCAATACGCAATCAATAAGTATTAATGCTAACTAATCAATATACAATCGATAAGTGTTAATGCTAACTAATCAATGTGAAGTTTATATAGAATGCTGATTATAATATGAAATATAAATATATTGCACTCTCTCAACAGTTAAAAGTTATGATTTGAACAACATTATCATGCCTTTTTACAAATTTAACATAAAACAATTCAGTCATACCAAAATGCATCATTTCTATGTGAATCGGTACTGGTTTACCATCTTTGCCTAACGGTGATGCATTTTCTATTCTGAAGCACCAGAGAAGATGCGAAACACTTTAAGATTAGCAAATCATAAACTTCAATCAAGAATTAAATTTATTACACATACCATATTAATTTCAGTACATAACCTTATTCCTGCTCCAAATTCAAATGATCTCTATATTTACAGTTCCTATTTACCAAGGCAGCACTACCATTTGTCATTATCTTCATTCAATATCTTTAATATAATGGATATACCCAATAAATTGGTTCACAGTATCTTTGAACTTTTTTGATAATTGCACGTATATAAGGGATGTTTTGTTTATCGGATATATGAGATTGACAAATTACTTGATCAAATTCTTGATGGGCTTTGAATTAGACTTGAGGATTGTTGGCTAAGGCTGCGGTGATCCATGTCAAACTCGTTGAAATCATATTCTGAAAATTCAAATTTTAATAAGTTTCTACTGTACCAAGTTGAAGCTTTATTATAAAAATTAATTATATAAAACTTACAGTTCTAACAAAAAATAAATTGCTTATAATATAAATAAAACCTAATTTATTACTACATCTTCTACCTTATAAAACAAGTCTCTAATAAATACAAGATTTTCTCTCTTTATTATCCTTAACTTTAATTAATTTACCATATAAAATTTCAGATTTTTCTCTATTCTTAATTACCTTTTTATCAGTTATATAATATGTCATATGTAAATTTTTACATCTAGAATTATAATAAAAAACATATAAATTACTATAAACTTTGAAGCTTTGATGTTTCTTCCCCTATATATTAATTTAAAATAAATTTTTTAGAAATCTAGAACAAGGAAAGAAGAAAAAATGAGCCAAGTTTGTACAAATCGAAAATATAACTTTGCCAAAAACAAATATTTGCCAATTTTTAAAATGATAAGTATATGGGGGCGTCAATAGAAACCAGGCAAATTGTTTCTAAGTAAATTTTTTTAAAACTTTAAATTAAACTATCTTAGCAACTATTAAACCAATCTTGATAAAAATTTTTTTATTTTAATTCTATGTATTTATAGAATTAAAATAAAAAAATTTTTATCAAGATTGGTTTAATAATTGTTAAGATATTTTAATCTAAAGTTTAAAAAAAATTTACTAAAAATGATTTGCCTGGTTTCTATTGACGCCCCCCATATGTAAAAACATGCTCTAAACAACTTTACTTAGGAGATAGAAGTAGGTTACCTAGTGGTTACCTTGTATAAAAAATGGGTTAGGGCCATGTCATTAATCATCTGATTATTTTTTATTAGAGGCTACTCCACTGCTACTCCCCTCCCCCTGTTTTAATATATATATAGTCAGGTTCCTTATATATAATTTCACTTTTTTTTACCCCCCTCCCCCTAAAAAATCACCTGATTTTTGTCACTCCCCTTATCTATGTACTAAAGTTAAAATTTTTAGTTTATAAATTTAAAACTTTTTTTTTATTAGGTAATCTACTGTGGGCAATGGATATACTCTATTGAAAAATTACTAACTAGTGGAATCAATAGAACCAATGGAACCAATAAAGCCAATGAAATTAGTTAGAAAGGTGTTAAAAATCAAATGATTTTTAGACAGAAGAAGGTAAAAAAGTTGAAATTATATATAAGGAACCTGACCAAATATATATTAAAAGAAGAAAAGAAGAGGCAGGCCTCTGATAAAAAATAATAAAATAATTAATAACATATCCCTTATTAATTATTACTAAATACTATAATATAAACTAGTTGATCTCCATTGGTTCTATTCACAAATTATTTTCCATGGAACAATAGAGTGATGCCAATAAAGTTGTTCTTTATTTATTCCAATAGATAAATGTGCCAACTCTGACTATGGACTCTTAAGCAAAGTTGTTCAGCATATAGTTTTATTTGTATCTATTGTCAAATACATTTTCTCAAATCTTATACTAAGTAAAAAATGAGGTTAAAGTTAAAAAAAATATATTTTTCAAAAAAGTTTTTAAAAAAAAAATTTTAACTTTAACCTTATTTTTTACTTAGTAAAAGGGTTGAGAAAATGCATTTTGATACAAATACAAGTAAAATTACATCCTGAACAACTTTTTTAAGAGCCCAAAGTAGGCTACCTATAAAAAAATTTTTATATTAATAAACTAAAAATTTTAACTTTAGTACATAAATAACTTATTTTTTATACAAGGTAACCTACTTTGTCTTCTAAGTAAAGATGTTTAGAGCATGTTTTTACATATACTTATTATCTTAAAATTGGCAAATATTTGTTTTTGGCAAAGTTATATTTTCTATTTGTACAAAATTGGCAAAATTTTAATCTAATTTTTAAGCTCAATTTTTTTTTTACTTCTTATTTATATTTTTGAAAAATTTAATTTTAAGTTGATATGTAGGAGAAGAAATATCAAAACTTTAAAGTTTATAGTTATATATAACAAAAAGAATTTAACTAATTTTAACACCTGGTTAAAATTATAAATTTTAACCACCCTTTATTTTTATAAAAGTTTTTTATATAAAAAATTATTCTTTAAAAATTAGGGTTAGGGTAAGGTTATAGGTATATTAAGTTAGAGGATGGATTGATTATTTATATGCAAAATTAGATGCCAAAAAACTTTTATTTAATAGCCCAAAGCTAGTTTTTGTAATAAAATTTTGCGATATTGATAATTTTCTAAATTTTCTTAAAAGGTTTATGTAATTTAGCGCATATGCGTTGTAACGCACCCATCTGATAAACCAATCAGATCGTAGGATTAGGTGTAATGTGAAATCGAGAAAACATAGCGATCTTTTAAAAAATCGCCTGTGGCTCATAATTTTGCTTATGAAACTACTCTTCGTGCTCTAACAAAAAAAATTCCTTGCAAATTTTTACTATAAAGCCCCTCTTCTCGCCTACACACTATTCTAACCTCACCCTAACCCTAATTAACAAAAAAACGGGTTATTTTGGTTGTTTTGATTTCACATTACACCAAATCATATGAGGTGCGCTACAGCGCACATGCACAAATATATTAAATTTTTCTTAAAATTTCCTTTATTTTGTTACACAAGATCCTGCGACCTGATTGGTAAATTATAGGGTGGTTACATCACCAGGGCAAGTTAGCAACACTCTAACAAAAAAACTGGTTCAAAAAAGTGCACCAAATCAGTTGACTGTTATGTAATTCATGACTTTTAAATAATTTTAAAAATAGAAAAATTACCCAATCTATTTGGTTATTCTAATTAGGGTCCATATTGGGCCGGGTCGGGTTGGGTATCTCCAAGCCCAAACCCAAATCCGAAAATATTTTACAAGCCCAAAGTTCAAGTTCGGCCCGATATAAAGTTACGGGTTCAGGTCGGGCCGGGCCTGATTATTTTGTAAGCCCGGCCCAAAACCCGCCCAAATTTATTATGAGTTTGAAAATTTGAGCCCAAACGTAACCCGATTCAAAAAAAAAATTTTTATAATTAACCAAAAATTTCTGATTTACTATTTTTATGTGCTTAGCAGAAATCTTTATGCAACATGATCTATAAATTCATTTCCTCATTTCTTTTAAGTACTGTAAACGGCCATATAAAGATCCAGGTCTGTTGCATTCCACTAATTTTAAAATCTATAGTAGACCCGGAAACTAGTACATGACTGAAACTGCAATTTAGTACTTGAAAGGAATTACATTTCAATCAAGAAGATTCTGAGATCTATACACAGGTCTAGTACTTAGTGGGTCTACTATTTGGAAGAACTTTTATGTTCTTGGGCTTTAAATGATCGGATTTGAAATGGCTCAAGGAAATCAGTTACCAGTAGTTAAGTACTTTATTTTCTTTTGTATTTGTTCTGGTTTTCTTATTTCTTGTAATACTAAATGACGCGAAATAAGAATCCCTCAGGTCATGATTATTATTTGACATATTAGCATGAATATATGACGTGAATTATCATCCAATATGCATAACTAACGCTGTTTTATTTTTTTAGGTTAGCATAAAAATGTGAATAACATTAATTCAGAATTGCTGCGTATGCATGCATTGCATAACTATGGATGTCAAGCATTGTCAATTGTTTTTTTTAAAAGGTCATATTTTCCTTACTTTGTTTTCGTACGAATTAGTTATTTAGGGTTAGGGTAGGGGTTAGGGTTAGATTAGAGGTTAGGGTTAGAGATTAAGGTTAGGTTAGGGTGAGATTAAATTTAAAGGTTAGGGTTTAAGAGGTTTTATTTATGAAATGTCTTTTTACAATAAGATATTCGGTGCGATGACTTTTAAATTTTTGTTACATGAAAATTATTTATAACGTTTTTTCTGAATAAAAACAGCTTTACACATAGCGTACAAATATAATTAATTACCTTCTAATTGATATTTTTATGTGATGCAATGTTAAAGTGAATTACTTTTATTATTAAACAGCACACGAATTATGATACCTGAATACAATATTAATACCCGAATACAATATCAATACATGATGAACTTTTTATCCCAGCACTTTAAGTTCCACTATATGCTTAAGGTACCAATTCAGAGAGATTATTCACCAGTATCGATTTCATACTCAAACAGTCAATCCCAATTTCATATTCCCGGTGTTAACTTCACATTTTCACGAAACTTGAACCTGCAAAAAAGGGGTTGATTTTAATAAAAAAACAAAAAAAAAAGAAACAATCCTAATTACAATACAGTCAGACCTTTCTAAATGCATGCCCTTGCTAACCATGCTTTAATAACATGCATTTCGAGAATAATAAGAAAGTGCAATTGTAGAGGTCAAGTATATATTTGGGTCAGCACTTAAGTGTAAATTTAGAGAGGGTGTGCACTTAAAGGTGCATTCAGGGAGATCCGACTGTACCAGTTACAACTCCTAGTTTCAAAAAAACTCTAGATCTATAAAACGGAAGGAAAAAAGGTTAACCACTATAAGGAAAAGAAAGAAAAACAAACTAAGAAAACTAACACTTATCACAAGATAAAAAAAAGATTAGAGCGATCAAAAGTTACATATGATTGCTTATCTGTACATACATACTGGTACCGGTACCACAAGATCGAACATATGGAGTGCTCCGTATTAAAAGGTCCCATTTTTACATTTATCTCATTTTGAGATAATTGAGTTTAACCATTTGTTTTGATTTTCGGACTGATTCGGGATTAATTAAATTTCACGATTTTGATTGGTTAAAGAAGGCAGGTGACTATCGGATAATCTCGTGACGTGTTGGCTCTACGCAGCCTCATGTAATTTTTCTTTTTAAATTATCTTGATTTTTTATTATGCAAATCAACTTTTATTAATAATTGAAAAATATCAATTATGTCAAAATTTACATGAATTTAATAAAAACTCATTTTTCAAAAAATTGTAAAAATGGGCCCTTTTAATACGGAGCACTCCATATAACATATAATCAAAATTCAAAGATTAAATTAAAAATCTAAAGAAAAAAAATTTTTAAAGTCAATAGGAACTATAGCAAAAATAATATAGTTTTTTGCTGAGTATTATTGGGCTGTACTGGGCTTATTTACTAATCTCTTCCCGGGTCCAATATTTAATAAACCCGATCTGAGCCCGGCCCACTTTACAAACAAACTTTAAAATTTAGACCCGACCCGTGCACAAACCCGGCCCGATCCTAAAACCCGCGGGTTTAGCCCGGCCCAATACGGACCCTAATTCTAATAAGTTGTAAATAATTTTCTATATAGTTTTCAAAATTTTTATAAACTGGATTTTCAACATTTTTAGTGCATCTTTCTGAGTATAAAAAAGTAATTATATTTAAACTTGTAATTAAAAATAATATTTTGGATATAACTCATTTTCAACTTTAATTAAGGCTTGATAAAGGCTTTGCATAAGTATTTGAAATTCTGTATAAAAAAATTGAATTGTCTTTTTATACTGTATTTTATTGATCCAAAATTTCATGTACTAGAAGTTTTAAGTATAGTTATTTTTTAAATTATAAATAAAATAAGACAGCAATAAAAGTATGTTCAATATTATTAAGTAGCTTATATTATTTATTATATAGGAACTAATAATTCTTAAATTTGATAAAAGTAATATATTGGCCAGCAAGACAAATATATTTTTGCCTCCTATTGAAGAAAAATTTTATGCCAAACTTCATTAATTACAGTAAAAAAAATATTGTATAGAATTTTGAATTAACTCATGTTTTTGTAAAAGTTCACCAATAACCTTATTACTAGTTAATATAATTAATTGGTAAATCATTTTTAAAGGGAAAAAAAGATAAACCTTATACAGTAATAAACAAATATGGAAATTTATATGTTTTTCTATAGTGTAGGAATGGGGCGTGCTTACATATAAAAGTTTTTTTTATTAAGTAACACTTCCTTGTTGTATAATTGAAACTTGTAGAGCTAATTTTTGTGATTTTGATGGTAGTAAAATCATCAAAATCGGTTTGATAGATCATAATATATAAGTATTTTTCAATATCATTTACTATAGAGTTTTTTCTTAAAAATTGAAGCACACGGCATTCCATTACTATATAAGGTTACTAGTCACATGACCATCGATCTTTACTATAAAATTTTACTCCTTTAACTGCGGACTACTAATTAAATTTTTCGACCCATTTGTATATAATAAATGTCTTCTAAACTTTTTGCACATTTTTTAAACTTAATTATATGGTCCATGTACAGGTATCATTATTTGTTTATTTGGTTGGGTTGCTAATACTACTCTAATACTGTATCATAAATTTTATTATCTTACTTTTTATATGAGGGTCCACCATTTTTACATATATTTTATTTTGAGATATTTAAGTTTATTTGTTTTGATTTTCAGGCTGATCTTGGATTAATCAAATTCACAATTTTGATTGGTTAAAGATGGCAGATGACTATCGGGTAATCTCATGACATGTTGGCTCTATGCAGGGGTTGTCTAAAGCAAAGATAAATCACGTAGTCAACTGTCAATCAAATTATAGAATTGTATTTTTTTTTCAAGTTTAAAAACCAGATACTGTGGCCAGGATTTTATTGTAAGTTATAGAGACGTAATATTTATTGTGGCAGATTAAAATGAAATCAGATTAAAATGAAACTGGGGACCTCTCTTGCTCACCTTTAAAGCTTATAAAACCCACATATACTCATTTATTAATAACCCTAACCCTAAACTCTAACCCTAATGCTAAAAAAAAACCACCAAAAATGTCCTCTAAAAAATTTTAAAATTTTGCTTAAACAATAAAAAAATTTCATTTTAATCCGATTTCAGTTTAATCTGTCACATTTATTACATGAATAAGGATACAACTAGCTATACGTGCACTTTTGGTGCCTAATTTAAGTAGTCCGCCCAAAGGTTTTATACTAGCTACCATACCTACAACCCAACTACGGAAATTGCCAATTTAAACCTTCTAATTCACGCTCTTCCTATTACTACCCGATTCACTGCTCAAATGCAGATGTTATAGGCCCCAACCCTTTTAGATAAATCATTAGCCTAAGAGCTACTTTACACTTGTACCAATTGTCTACTATTATCCTCTGTGTCCTATTTCTCTTCGTAATATGGATTTAGTGACAAAGCCGCCTGCCCTTATTAGGTTCATTCTGATCCTGGCTACCTATCTTCTTTCGTTAGTGCCGTTGTAGATTTTTACTATTACCTCCTAACTTGGGACTTACCAAATAGGTATTTATTTTTCTGGTTCCCTGGATTTTGCGGTATAACAATAACACTATTGTGCCGTAGCTCCCATTCAAGATGGTGGAACCAAGGTAACAGATATTTGCAACCCAACCGATCTGAGTCATATAGTTACCGAACACAGGTCTATTATTCAAAGCGTCAATAGTAGGATTCGAACTGTTGACCTGCCACTTGGGGGTGACACCTTGACAACTTTTCTAAGGTGCCACACTTTAAATTATAGAATTTTGATAATCGCTCAGTGAAGCAAACAATAAAAAACCTGAAAAATACTAAAAAACAGCAGCTAAACATGGCTTGAATAAGTTAATTAAAAATGTTGGGAAGGCAATTTTGCATAGATATTTCTACCTAAAACCTCTCCTAACCTATCCTAAAGTGACCCTAAACCTAAATTTGATTGGTGGTTGATCATGTGATTTATCACTGCTTTAGACGGGTGTTCAGGATTATGATGCGAGGATGGCCAAATTATGCATATAGCAAATTGTAAATTATGGCAAATTATGCAAGTTTTTAGCTTAAAATATGCAGCATATGCGATATACCACAAATTATGCAAAGTATACGCGAATTCTCAGATATCTAATATTAGATTTTTTTAAATATCTATTTAGGTTATATTATCTTGTATATTAATTTAAGTACATTGTACATAGGCCACTTAAAATTGATTAAAAAAATTTTTAAAAGTGTCGTGATTGTTATCTAGAATTTGGAACCGGTTTTATTTTTCATATGCTAAACCGATCAACTCGGTTTAAACTAGTAAAAAATACATCAGTTCCAACTCTAACTTATTATTCTATTTTGAGCAATTTTATTGGCCAAAAACTTGTACACTCATATTAGTATTTTGCACAGATCGGATCAGACGGATATTTTTTAGAGATCTGGTTCCGATCTGAAAACCGGATCGAATCCAAGTCAAGATTTGGATCCGAATAGGAAAGATCCGGATCCAGATCCGGATTCGATAATAGGTAATGCTTTTTTTATGAAAATATGTATAATCTTTAATTATTACGATATTTTTTAATATGACGATATTTTTTATAAGATCGTTGACCCATCGCCATGACAATCAAGAGCATTTATACAATACTTTTTTTTTTATTATTTATTTTTTTTTATTAAGTTTTTTTATTCATTTTTTTTATAAGTTTTTTTATTTATTTTAATAATTTTTTTTTTGAAAATGACAAGAAAAACAACGAATAAAACGGGAATAAAGCGGATGAAAATGGGGCCAAAACAGAAAGAAATCGTGATGAAAACAGCAAAAAAAAAGGCATGAAACAGAAGATGAAAACAACAAAGCAACGCACTTATGCAAAGAACCTATAAAGAACTTACTAAGGAACCTACCAAAATCGATGAAGAAGCATCACCTGAAACGACAAACTTACGTAAGAGCCACGAAGAATTCACAACTATTTCTCTGAAGAACCTGCCAAAAACAACTGAAAAATGACAAACTTACGTAAGAACACAAGAAGAATCCACCAAAAGTCGACAAAAGAACCCACGACGAACTTACTGAAAAATCTACTGAAAAACGACCGAAGAACCAGCCAAAAAATGGCAAACAGGTGAAAGAACCTGCTAAAAATGACAAACTTGCTAAAGAACCTACCTAAAAACAACGAGCAGAACTTACTGGAAGATCCATAGAAATGCGCGCGTAAAATACACCAAAATATGAAGAACTTTAAAAGAAAAAAAACCTTCTGAATTACCAAAAGATCAAGGAATCCACAACTTCACAACAGCTTCAAGGCCCCAACGACGGCTTGATGATTTCATTGAGGCTCCAGCGACAACTTTTAATGATAACTAAAAAAAAAATATTAACTTTAGTAAAAAAAAAAAGCTTAGAAAACTTTTAAGGCATAAAAAACTTCGCAGTTTTAGAAAACTTAGAAGGCTTAGAAAAAATCTTATAGAAACAAAAAAAGCATTCAAAGTTTACTTAACGGTTTAGAGTAAGCCAATCAGAATGAACAGATTCAAACGATCGGATCCCAATATGGATCCGGATTTGGTAGTACTTATAATCGTGGATCCAGATCCGATCCGAACACTGGATCTGGATCAGATCCGGGTCCTCAGATCGGATCTGCAGAACACTAACTCATATTATGCGAATTATTATGCGGAATGGCCCAAATTATGCAAATTTATGTGATGCATAATGCGTATGCGGTACAGGTCAAATTATGCGCATATTATGTCGCATCATAATCCTGGACACCCTAGTCCTAGGGATGGTAAAGTCAGTCCAGGTCCGGTCTTGGTCCTAGGACTTGTAAGTCCTATCACACAGATCTAAGGACCAGGTCCTCATATAATAAGTCCTAGAAATTAAATCCAACCAATGTTAATTCAGGATTAAGTTCTTGGACTTAGTCCTAATACTTTTTAACAAATTAAAATTCTTTGTTTTATTGTAAATACTGATTGATTGAAAAGCATTTTATTATATAGTATATACTAATATTCTAAAGAAAATTATTATAGCACAGCATTATAACTTGTATTACGGTAGTTTTATCAACATAGTATAATATTGCAATATATTACAATATCAGTAGCATCTTTATTCTAATTATGATCTTTAGAGATTTGATTAGTTGGATTTAGAACTTAGTATTTACTAATACAGTATATATTACTAATTTAAAAAATTCTATTAGCAATAAAATATTATTGAAATAACAAATTTTTGCAACAGATAGAATAGCATGTCAAGTAAAGCATATCTAAACTAATCTATAGTATATATAGATCTAGTGTGCTTGTCAATAGCTTAAAATGGATTGAATTTACTGTTTTATTACTAATATCTTTTTAAGTTCTAATATATTTTATATTAGGACCTATTGTGGACCTATGAACCTAGGTCCTAAAATTGGGACCTAGTCTTTTAAAGACCAGGTCCCAAAATCAGGTCCTTGAGTCCGGTCCTAAGGACTTTACCATCCCTACCTAGTCCCCCTCTACGCGTCTCGCTAGAAAATTTTACTGTCACGTGATATTCGACAAATTTTAAGTTCGTCTATATTAGGGTTAGGGTCTATGTTAGTATTTTTGAATATTCCACGGTCCTAATGTTCTCCCGTGAACATTCTGATGATATTTTTATGATGATGTAATACCGTGAAGATACCAAAAATTTTTACACGGTATGACATCATCATTAAAAATTTTAATCAGAACGTTACGGGCATAGGAACCGTGAAATATATCAGATATTACACGTGCGCCGTGAACATCATGTGTTACCACGGCTTCGCCGTGCTAACTCATGATATTCACAACAGCCTATGTAATATCTATTACGTATCTAATAGTAAAATCGTTCAAAGAAAATGCGCAGGACTTTTCTGATCGTGTATCGTTACACTAATGTTACACTGAATCATGATTTATTATTGGCTTATTTTCGTCGATAATCATGTGACAGTAAAAATTACATAGTAATTTTTCTGGCGATCCTGGGGTATTTGCTCTACGCAGCCTCATGTAATTTTTCTTTTTACATTATCTTGACTTTCATTTATAATTAAAAAAAGTCAATCATGTTAAAATTTATATGAACCTATTGAACTCATTTTTCAAAAAATTGTAAAAATGGGCCTTTTAATTGGGGAAACCCATATAGTTTTGATCCAATTTGCCAATAATGTCTAAAAAGCAATTCAAAAAGCAATAGACAAGAATCTAAAATTAAATTGATAATAGCGATATATCAATCTTTTATGTGACATGAATGGGAGTAGTTGAAATTTTATGACTTCGAATTGTAAATTGTCGAAGAAATTGTAAAAGTAAATTCAGTAACACATTTATAGGAGGAATCTTTGGCTTACATCTAATGTAAATATTCTTGATGAAAGACTTTATTTAAAAAAAAAATAACTGCCGAACAAAAATAAAAGTTTATCATGCTTTTCAAATTAGTTTAATCATTCATTACTCCAAAAATCAGCAAAATTTTTCGAAAAATCTAATTATTTTGCTTAAAATAAAATTTTTCAAAATTTTTTTTAGGTTTCATTTCTCCAATACTGTATCTAAAAATACACAAGAATTGGTTATAGGTTTAGCCTAAAAACATTTGGAATTTCGGGTTTCTATCAATCAAGAAGGAATAATAGTTTGCAAAATATCTTCTATAAAACCATTTACATTCAATTACAAGTTATAATATTTTATATGAACTTTCGAAAATAATCCTAAACACCAAAATTGACCATACTGATGGTGATAAATCTTCGTTTAATGTTTGAAAAAATATAGAAATTTGATAATCCTGGGTTTAAAATGTCATTTTTAGTCAATCACAGTCTTGTATTTGATCAATTCCAGATTCCCAGATTATACGTGTGGGGAGTTACACTAAAAACAAGTGTCTATTCTGAGCATTATGTTGCATGTAATGATTTAAAGGCTTTATAGCTCTTAAAAGAGCTGCTTGTCCTTCCAAAGCTACATTACTTTTTATATGAAGGAAATTTTTTTGATTTTGTGAAATTGATAAATACCTCTAAGAAAATTTTCATCCAATAACGACCTATGAATTTATTATCGTGCTCAAAAGGCCAAGACAATTTTCAATCTTTTCCAAAACAGTCTTGAAAGAAAATGAAATCATGCACGTCGATGAAATGTTCCACGATTTTGTTTACAATGATAAGACGTTTTAATACAGTTCTTTTTATAAATTGTAAAATAGTTTCCGACTAATTGCAAAAAATACGTCGATTTGATTGGTCGGTCGATTACCAACCAATCTACAACTGTACAAACGTCAAACTTATTTGATATGTGATTGGATGATCTCGTGATAAAGTTATTGACATTAGGGTTAGGGCTTGTACAGTGCTTGTACTAATCAAAACGAACGCTTGTTTTGAATTTTCATGATCGTGTAACATTTCACCTGATCTTGAAGGCTTATGCAAAAAAAAAGATATATAAGGACCGCTACGTTTTACCCTTTTTTTTATGTTCATTTTTTTTGATATCACATTTTAATCCAAAATCAAAAGACTGTATAAACGGTCTATAAAAGATAAATGAGATGGACTGCAAACAACAAATTCACGCAATCTATAAAAAATATGTCTTAGTCTTGCCTAGGAGCCATCGATCAATCAACAGCTGCGAGATAAAGTTCAGACCGAATTCAGGGATTTTACGGTACTTATGCAATATGACGTTGAAACGAACAAAAAGTTGCGAGCTACTATTTTTCTCTACTCTAGAGCGATGATCTTTTTTTCGCTATTATACTTCCCACTGATACACGTGATTTGTTTGACACACTTTAATACCCTTCTTAGAGTCTTTAACAGAAGTTTTATAATGCTCTTCGAAGATATTTTGTGTTCTCTGAGAATATCCTGACCAGAGGTTATACCTTTGACCAACTGTTTCAGAGAACGTCGAATATTCTTTAAGAATGTTACAATATTTTTTGTTATTGACTTTACTTTTTTTTCGTGTTCCTTTCGAGCGGGTCACGTTTTGGTAATATGAGCCTTAAAGAAATAAACTAGCGAACAGCGGGGTTATCTAATCAGTTTTTTTGCTTGAAGAACTGAGGTTTGATAAAATTTCTAGCTCACTTGAGTTTTTGCGAGTTCTTTATCAAGACATTTTTTTTTTCTCGTGTTCATTTCGAGCAGGTCATGGTTCGTCAATATGAGCCTTAAAGCAAAAAACTGACAAACGGCAAGGGTTATCTAATCAGTTTTTGCTCAAGAGACTGAGGTTTGATAAAATTCCCAACTCATTTGGGTTTTTGCAAGTACTTTGTCGAGATATTTCCCCTATTCGTAGGATACATCTCTACGTGGTGACTAGTACAAGTAAGCTTCTTTTTTTTTTTTTTTAGCTGAAACTAAGTATCCTGTAAAAAAATATTTTGACAATGTTTTAATGTTCTCCGATTTTAATAATGGTCAAATTTTATTCTTAATAAACGAGTGAAGCCTTGAATCACTAGCATGAATTATATTTACAATAACACTCCAGGTTCAGAATTATTG
The DNA here is from genome assembly GCA_003550325.1 of Gigaspora rosea. Taxonomy (NCBI): domain Eukaryota; kingdom Fungi; phylum Glomeromycota; class Glomeromycetes; order Diversisporales; family Gigasporaceae; genus Gigaspora; species Gigaspora rosea. The sequence goes on along the minus strand of QKWP01002493.1, from coordinate 12,838 downwards.
CAAAGTTTCGGATGTAGGCTCTGAAGATAAAAAGATAATGTGTTGAACTTAAATTAATAATAAATGATGATATAAATGACAACGATTAAATCGAGTTGAATTCAAAGAATAGGAACCATTTATAGAAAGAAGTTTCTGCCAATTTTTTTGTACTCCACTTTGGTAAGTACGTGAGTGGTTCATCGAGTTAGCGATGAAAAAAAAAAAACAAAAACAAACAATGAAAAAATGCCGAATTTTATATGTAACCATTGAATAAATATGCTATAAGATCTGGAGCCAATTAGTAACTGGATATTGCGAAAATACCAAATCTTCATTAACGGGTTGAGACCCAAGTTTCTCCTGTTATTACCCTTTATACATTGAAAACCTTGGAAGTAACTTACATACATGTAAAAGCTTATGAACATGCACATAATGTAATATTCTCATGTCCGAATAGTATTATAGTCAAAAAACCATTAATAAAGTGCTAATAGAGAATTATAAATGAAAAGTTTAGGCACATTAACCGAAGCAGTTATGATTAATAGTTGCGTTAGAAATAGGATGGAAAGCAATAATAATAGGCCTTAATGAATAAGCTGGCTGGCCTAAGAATATAACAATAAAAAATTCTAATGAACTTATTTACTGTATGTTACACATGATAATTAAATGATAATTAAATTTCTTCTTTATTTTCGATTTCAACTTCACAAATATTTTCAAATTCTATTATTTTATCAAAATCAATATATGGTTGATTTAACCAAGTTGATAAAATTACCATAAATTGTTGTTTTTCCAATTCCAATTCAAGTGATAAAATTAATTTTTGTTTAAGATCCATTTCTTGAGTAAACATATTAAAAATTATAACAGAAAATTCAACTAGTAAAGTTAAAAAAAAAATTAAACAAATAAATAACAATCAATATTATATTTAAATTTATATGAGAAATCAATCGGACAATTAAAATAAAATTACCAAATGTTTCTAATGAACATGATAAATATAATGGATTATTGTAAACAAATTCTTCGCCCATGCTTTCACATGCTTCTTCAAGAAGGAATTCCATTTGAAGAATTTGCATTTTCATTTTTGTAAGTTGTTTTGCCTATATTAAAATCATATTTATGAATGAAAAAAAAACTTTTATGTAATATCTTTACATTAATATTCATGAAAAAAAAAATCTAAATTATACCATTCTTTCGATGATTTGTTGAAGCAATTCTTTCAAAGTAACAACTTTGTCATCAAGAATATTATGATCGTCATTCAAGCGTATGAAATTATTTGACTTTGATGAGCAATCCGACGGATTTTCTGTAAGACTATATTCGATATAACGATAAAATTATAATCTTTCGTAAATCGGAAACATTAAAAATTACTACATACCGTTCTTGCAATTTTGTATTGACCAATGTGTTTGCTAGAGTAAGACCCTCATCATTGAGATCATTCCAAGATTGTCTTGCCCGCTTAAATTCTTCTAAGAAAGTAACAAGTCTACGTTTCAGAGTGGAAAGTTGTAACATCAAATATACGTATTTTAAATACTGATCCACTTTTTTTAATAGGTCGATCAGTCACTCATAAATCACGTGCCAGATAATCTTGATTCACGAGGTTCCATTGTGACTAATGACACGGAGTTCGTGAATATATAGTAAGTAGGTTCTGGGTATTAAAACACCTAGATTTTTTATTTTATTTTTTTTTTTTTACCTTAATATATAAGGTGCGCTTATGGCGCTTTATTTAGTATGTTTATATGTAGTACAACACCTAGATTTAAACAAATTATCATAAATCGTTTACTCGCATTTTGAATACAAGTCATTCCCATCATAGTGAAATAATCGGTCCTATCAATAAAAGTCACTATAACTGATAATGAAGAGGTTTATTAGTAAATTTACTATATTAAAGGAAGTTTAATATAGACTGGCTTTAATTATAACCTCATTATATCGATATTTTAATAGTCTTTATTATCACTATAACGAGAGTGACTTGTACAAGTAAATTATTTTATTCACCCTATATGCTATTTATCGCACAATTTTTAAATTCTTCCATTGGACTTAAAATTTCTTATATGGCAGGCAAAAATTTAACAAAAGCAATGTCTAGATGTTCGAGTATTTTAGTCAAAGTAATTTAAATGTTATGCACGTGCAAATATTTTGTTACGTCGAATTTTCTATGCGTGTTTATATAAAGAGAATTCATTATATAAAAGAACTCATTTAGGTACACGTATAAATGAATAATAAAATTGAGGCATAGGAGGTATTTTGTGGAATAAGAGTATTTGGACGAATTTGGAATATCTCGATTAGACGAAACGGATTGTACAAAGATCATGAGAAACATTAAAATTATACTATTACTTCGTCAAAATGCCTCTCCATATTGTCTTAAATCATCTTTAGCAAGATACTTAATATTTGTTAATTTATTAATTTATTAAAGAGAGCTTTCTTAATAATCTAAACATTCTATTTTGAGTTGGATAAAGCCATCATTTTCAACTCTACATCCCTATCTGCGCTTTATGAATTGAGTATACCGTAAAACTCGGAAAATAAGGTCAAAATCTCACATGTTTGTAAACTTTTCAATTATACATATCATTAAGATTACACGTTGCTTCGTGTATTAAATTTAATAGTTGAAATTTGAAAATAAAGAAATAAGCATTAAAGATTATACATATGAGTAATTACTAATTTTAGAATCTTTAGAACATGCATCTAGAATATGATTTACTATCTCCATTGGTCCATCATCGACTACAACAATATCGAACGTTTCTAAATAGGTATTTATATAATCCTCAACATTATGATTTAAAAAACCAATGGTCAAACAAATCTCGTGTTGAATTCCGTCTGCCATATGCATGTCACCAATAGAATCTCCCAATAAAATGACGTTCCTGCGATTCTCAATAGTTTTGTAATAAGGACTGCCCTTAAGCATAACCTCACTTTTGTTGAATATGTGAATCATGGGTACTTTAAAATGATCACATATTCCTGTTTCTGGATTAAATCCCATTTGATTAGAGACGATATGCATATTATTAGGATAATAAAGGTTCCTCGTGATAAGGACTTCTTCAATGACATCTTATAATATATAATAACGAGAATGGTAAGTTCTTATAAATTATTTTTTAATATAAACCGACTAAAAAAAAAAAACAATGTAATTACTAGCAATTCCAGCTGAAAATATCAAGAATGGTATATCGTTGTCCTTGCACTTTCTAATTAAAACATCCAATCCTGGCCTCATTTCTACTGGTGTCTCTGCAACCATCTCTTTTATGTCGTTTTTATTGATATGTTGACCTAATAAGAGTTCATGGGCCTTTTCCCACCATTCAATCATGTAAGGTATTTTTTCTTCTTTTGTCAATGCCTTATCTATTTCTATCGGATAATAAATTTCACTTAATTTTTCCGTCTCCTTCTTAAACTTTATTAAAAAAAATTATGTATATAATTTGTTAACAAATTTAAAATTAAATTCAACACTCGATTGTTTTAAGCCTACAAACTTCTTCGGTCAAGCGAGAACTTGAAGACAATATCTTATGTGAACCTGGATTTCGTTCACCATTCGGAGTAAAATATCTTGTCATTGTGCAATCAAAATCTTTTTAGAAATTGAAAAGATTTGTCAGAAAAAAAAGTAAAAGAATTAAAATGTTATGTAGTCTGGGATCAAAAAATTGGTCTTCTCTAAGTCTTAAGACCAGACCAAACTGTTAACATCCCTACGAAGAATAAAATGAGCTTCCTTTTTTTTTTAAATAAAAAATTGAAAATATACCACAAACAATTTGTAAGTTTTCAAAACCATCGTCCAATATCTTTTCTAATTTTCGATGTGTAACGTCAACATTTTTAAGCTTACTATGTTTTTTAATGAAGTCAATTAAATGTTGAACCTTCTTCGAAGATAACATTTCTGCCTTTATTATTATACTTCGAATGAAAAAAAATATATATTTTAAAAGTATCCACGCTATCGCTCATTTAATTATATTTTGGAAAGATTATTAATTACAAATGGCTCGATCACATATATTATTTTTTTATTAACCAATCAAATCGTCAATTCAACCATTTTCAAATTTTTTTACCATGTTTAGGTGATGGCTAAAGCCCGGGTGGTCATATATACTTAATTAAAGCAGTGTTAATAGGTTAGGATTAGCGCCTTTAACCGTTTCTCCTTAGTACATGACTTGTATTACCTTTTATGGCCAAAAATTTTGGAGATGTAAAATAGAAATATACAATCATATGATTTAAGACCTTAGATAGAATGTATTGTCAATCAGTGTTCTAGTAATTTCGGTAATACGGAACAAAGTTAATTTCTTGGTTTTCATAACATAAAACAAAAATTTTGACCCGGCCACCCGGATTTTTATTTTTTTAAAAAAAAATTTTTAACAATAAAATTCTAATAAACTAAGATAATCTCCTTTATATTACTAAGTAAATAGATTCTTTGGATCTTTATGGTTCTAATGGTGGCAAGAAATTAAACTTAGCCTTGAGACCTGGAGATATGACCTTGCAATAATCTAAAAACTAGTGTAATAAGTTGCAACCCATCTTATTTGTTTTTTAAATATTATCATTAAAAATTCTATCATAGATTTATAATCTATTGTGGTATACACAATTGAAATTAAATTTGAATACCAATGTAGATTAAGTTGATTGCATTAGAATTATCATCATTATTTAATGCAAAAAAATTTGTTATAAAACTTTTTCAATAGAAAAGAGAGAAATATATTTTTAGGTCCATAGGTTTTTAAAAAAGCCACGTTAAGTCACATTTTTACATTTTGGATCACAACAATAATCATTGCAGTCTCTATTCAGAACATTTTGAGTTCGATTAATTCTGCTAGTAAAGATGTAAAAACATGACTTAGCATGGTTTTTTTAAAACTTTAACTGGATCTAAAAATAGTTCTCTCTTTTCTATTGAACAGCTATATTTGATGGTTAAGTTAATATTAGTACATAAAAAAATTATTGGTTATTTTGGTGACACAATATTTTGTTGCAAATATTTTCTACTATGAATTATTTCGGTGATAAATTCTGTTACAGAATTTACATGTTACGTATTCTGTTACTATAGTATGTAGTTAAGATCTGGCTAGTCTGCATTAAAATTTTCCAAGCACGTGCGGTGCAGCGCAGATCAGCCTATGTAAACTCAACAATAATTTTATTAGTTGGCACATCATATTGGCAGTCGAGGCCTAAAATATAAACTAAATCGATCCTGCTTAGTCAATTAATGTTAAAATATCGCATATTTTGAGTAGTTGGAGCCATTCCGTTGCCTAAAACTCTTAAAAATATCGCACATTTAGCCATTCCGTGCCAATCATGCGTATCATACACGATGTGCATGATGCACATGCTGCACATGACTTGCACATGTTAACGTATATTAAACCATAATAATAAAAGAAAGCATGCTTGGATCTGATTGTGCATGATGAGCCTGTACACGACCAATCAAAAATATTAAAGCGCACAATTGATGTTAATTGATCATTAACTCTGAAATAGATTTATGACGTTAAGATAGTAATTGTCATAAATTTTTATGCTTTCCCACACCAGATTTATAGCAGTAATTGCTGTATATTTCTATTGGCTAATTTATTAAAAAAAATTGAAATTTAGATTCTTGATTTTTAGACCCGGCCGGGTTATGAAATCCAAGAAATTAATTTTGTATGGCCTTACTTGGAACTTGTTTTTTTTTTTTTTATAATTAGCAATCCTACCTTTATTAATCGTTGGATATAGTTTATACTTATAGATTACTGCCAATAATCCTCCAACCTACATAATAAAGACCCATCTGGTTACCGAAGTGCCTATCTGTGATTACTGAAACAACTATTTACAGTTAGACCTCCATAAATGCAACCTCCATAAATGCAATATCTCTCTAAATGCGCATTTTATTCTTGTTCATAAAGATGTTATTAGTGCTAAATGCACATTTTATATTCTGTAAAATGCATGTTTTCTTAAATAACATTTTATATTACACTAATCTTCCTAAATGCATGTAGCCAATCAAGTTTTAGTATTTAAGATAGACTAGGCTAATGCATTGCATTATATGTCCGGAGCACATCATATGATGTTCATCATATTACACAAACGTGTTAATATGCATATGTTGGTAACATTAAAGCACAAATATAGACACGTGTGTGGACAGACAAAAAAATTTCCAAATTCCATTTCTGATAAGATTTACATCATATATATGCAAGTATATCAAAAAAGTAAAATTTGTCAAGATTTTTACAATTGAAGCACATCAGGAAGGTAATTTTTGTATCATTTTGCATAGACACTTATGGACCATCGCTATGCTCCAACCAATTATACAGTTTTTGCACAAACTTGATGATCTAATTTTTAAAGCTGCAATTTAATTGGCTCTCCCTAAACGCAAACCTTCCTAAATATACGTTGTAGGCTTGTTCCTACAAGTTGCATTTATAGAGGTTTGACAGGACCTCAAACAATACATATAGAGGTTATATTGGCTTTAATATAAACTTTTTGTAAATTTTATCCACTTTTTATTAGAGCTAATTAACCTTATTTTATATATAAGCTTTAATATTTAAATAATTTTATCCATTTAAAAATATAACAAATATATTTTTTTTCAAAAAAATATTTTTTTAAAAAAAAAATTTTCTTCAAAAAAATTTTTTATCCATTTTCCAAAAAGATTTTTCTCCAAAAAAAATTTTTTTTCAAAAAAAAATTTTTTTCAAAAAAAAAATATATTTTTTTTTTATTTGGTTATGATATTCAAATTTTAAATATAGTATAATCTATCTAAAATTTATTAATTTTATTCATTTTAAATAATATAACATTGAAGGCTTTTATCCATTTTTAAATATAACCTTTTGACCAATAATCTCTTTTTAAATATAACATTTTAGTAAAAAAGTACCTTTTTTATCCAAAATTTCAATATAACCTTTATATATATTATTCAGGGTTCTGGTTTGACTATATTTTTTTAGAAGAGCTACCAAATTTCTGGAAGCACTATTTTCAGTTCACTGATTAGAAAGTTGTTAACCTATCAAAATTGCTAACTTTTTTTAACCTTCCCTACCTAGTCTCTAGAATAAAGAGTATTTAAATTTATATTACAAAAAACAATAGATAATATATAAAGAAAAAAAAGAGTATAAAAAAAAAGAGGGAATTACCATATGGGCCGATTTTTGGAATTTATAAGTAGAGTGTATTTTTTAAAAAACTTTAAAGCTAAATAACTTCTGATCTACTGGTCCGTTTTAAATGATTTTACTACCAAAATGTTCATCTCTTTGAGACGATTCCAACGAGCCCAAAATCATTAAAATCCAATCACAGGATCGTGAGATAATGCGCTGTCAAATAGGGACGCACCTAGAGGGTGGGGTTGATTGGTTAGACATAGGTCTAACTAATCAACCCCGCCCTCTAGGTGCGTCCCTATTTGACAGCGCATTATCTCACGATCCTGTGATTGGATTTTAATGATTTTGGGCTCGTTGGAATCGTCTCAAAGAGATGAACATTTTGGTAGTAAAATCATTTAAAACGGACCAGTAGATCAGAAGTTATTTAGCTTTAAAGTTTTTTAAAAAATACACTCTACTTATAAATTCCAAAAATCAGCCCATATGCTACAAATCTAAATGAAAACCAATAACAAAAAACTATAAAATGAAAAAAGAAAGAGAAGACAAAAAAAAGAAAACAAAATTGATATGAAGTAAACCATTAGTTTAAAAATTATATAATACTCGTAAATTTAGCTCTACTCTAAATTCAGTTCATATTATATTTATCATCAACTTTGGGGTAGAGTTAACTCTGCAAGAATTTTCTAAAAAGATTTCCAATTGATCAATGCCAGTTCTTGTTCTATATGTAGGCAAAACATGATTTTTTATAACTTCTGTTTTCAATTTGGAATTGTAAACAATGCAGATCTTTTGGAGAAGGTAAGCTGGATTTTCCACTTTTATATTAGCAAAAATATTTTTTAAAAAAATCTAAGTAAAGCTTTAAGCTGTTTTAGTAACAATCTAATAGATAATAAATATAGTATTTTCATTTTATTTTGTATTTTCAATTTACAACTAACTATATTTTTTTGATATTTTGTTTTTGTTCTGTTCTTTTACTCTTTTTTGATTTCTAATTTTTTATTAAGTTATTGTTTGGTTTTGAGAAAAATTTGTCAAAAATGTATTAGAATAATATGGACAAATATTGTTTTAAAGATCAACTTGTTTTTCTTCAAAAGACCTTTTGGCAAGAGCTTTTGAGGATTTAGACTTTTAATATTAGTATTTGGTTAATAATTGGAATTTATTCTATAAATCAGCATATCATAATTTTTACTACTAAGGCTATACAAATAAAATTAATTGGTTCTCATAACATCTTAAGATTCAATCAAGAGCACCTGGCACCTGGATATTATTGTTATAATCTAAAAAATGTTTTATAAATTTTTTAAATACTTAAAACTCTTTATATAAAAATATGTATAGTAATCTTAAAAACTATATATATTAATATAAAATAACATTTGATTTTTTTAAAAAATTCTCTTGGCCAGATTATAAGAACAAATTTTATTTATAAGGAAAATTAAAGTATTATAGCAAAGTTAACATTTTTGCTCATATTTCGTAATATATTGATCGAAATTGAATGATTTTGGTATTATTTGATTTGTCTCATTAAGCTGAATCGATTGATACCAAAATTACTCGATTCTGATTACTAGATCCAAAGCTACTTGAGTTTAAGTTTTATAAAAAATGTTGTGATTTTTTGTATTGGAAGGTATTGTGGCGAAGCATTGATATCTCATAACCCCAAGATCGAAATCAAACAATTTTTATACTATTTGATTCCTCTCCATGAGAGGAATCTAATGGCATAAAAATCATTGGATTCTGATCTTGAGGTCACAAGATATCAACGTTCATTACAATATCTTTTTACTATAGTATTCTATATATTGGAAGCCCATAGCAAAAGATAGCTTCGGGTCAACCAATCAGATTTCCAGATTTTATATTATAACTATTTAACTAATTATTATCTTTGTAAAATCAATTTTTAATTATCAATAAAATTAATAAAAAGGATTATATAATTTAGCGCATGTGCATTGTAACACACCCACTTGATAAACCAATCAGATCGTAGGATCAGGTGTAATGTAATATCGAAACAAAATAGTGATATTTTAAAAATTGCATGTAGTTTATATTTTTGCTTATGAAACCATTCTTCATATTCTAACAAAAAAAATTTCTTGCAAAATTTTACTATAAAATACTTTATTTCACTCATGCATTACTCTCATCTCACCTAAACCTAACTAACAAAAAGAACGGGTTGTATTGATTTTATATTATACCAAATTTTATAGAGTGAGTTAAACACACTAGCCTAAATAATAAAATTTTAATAAAAAATATATAAATTTAGTTTAATCATTTTAATACTACCTAGGGGTTAGTAAAATTATGGCGGCCAACTTATTATAAACATATCTAATAAAACTGTTGCATAATTATTTGTGTAACAATTATAAAATATATAATAAAAATATTCACGATACTATACCAAAGAACCTTTGGTTGCATTAATTGACTACTGATTCAAGACAGGCTATTGTTGTCTTCTATTTCTGCCACCTGGTAGGTTTGTATAGGAATTGAGCACATATTGTGTTCGCAGAAACTAAATATTACTTTTAAATAATAAAAGTTGTCAAATTCTGAATTTATGAAATGAATCTGACAAACATAATGAATATAGCAAAAAAAAAATAATGAGTATAGTGAAGTTCCGGAAAGCTCTTATCAAACAAAAAGCTTGAAGTTATGAAAATGAAAATATGAATCAACAAGCCTATTCACAAAGCATAATTCAAAGTGTAGCTTTTCATCCAAACGCTCAAGTTGCCATGATTTCTGAACTAGATAAAACAATATGCTTATTTCAAATTATGGTAAAATCAATCTGAAAATCCAATCTGTTATACTTAAAGATTTACCTATTTATCGAGCAGTATTCAATTCAAATGGGACTGAAATTATTGCCACTAGACGTAAAAAACTTTTATTTATTTAACATTGATATTTATATTTTGTTGGAAGTGATGCCGAAGTATACCAATGGGTGTTAATACACGAAGATATGTTCATCGATTTAGGAACGATAGTAGATTTAAGCCTATGAAGATTCAGTATCAAAGAATGGGCATTACTTTGCTATTGGGTTAGTGATATGAAATTTTCTAATACATTATTCGCATTTTGCGCTCAATTTTAACTTAAAAATAAATCGAATTCTGGTATCGTTAATATTTATGACGAGACTTGTTTAGCCTTATCAAATCCTAAGCCTTTAATGTCAATTATGAATTTGATAACAAATGTTCATGATATGAAATTCAATCATGATTCTCAAATACTTGGGATCTCGAGTTATTCTAAAAAAAATCAACTAAAATTAGTTAATTTACTCTTATGAAAAATATTTCTTGATGTCCTTTTTTATTATAAACTATTTTTTTAATGATTTTTGTAGCAGGTACATTTACTATCTCTTATCGTGTTTCCAAATTGGCCGAACAAATTAAAGGTAATAACAAGGTCAAATATGTATATTTGCTAATTAAAATTTTCATTAAAAAAATACTAATCTATAAAATAATAAACTGCTTTTTTACCAAAATTCTTGTGGAAATCTATTAAATTTAGCAATCTATCTACTTTAGCTCCTGTAGAAGTAGAATATACTATTCTAAGTCATAACCTAATGTTCGACTGAAAAACAAATTAAAGTTATTAAAATTAATCATATATGTAAAATATCTCAATTGTAATATTTATCTTTTAAAGATTGGTAACACAAATTGTTTGTTGTGCTGTAGCACTAGGGCTGTTAATTGGTCCATCCAGTCCGTTCAGGTTAAAAGACTGCCAGTCCTTTAAAAACTGAACCAGACTGCGGTCCAGGACCAAATAGAACGAATAGAGCTAGACCAGACGGACCGATAATCAATATAATACCTTTTTGCTATAATGATGAAATTAAGTTTGTCAGTATAAAGAATTTCAATAATTTTACAATAAGTTTTTCAAATTTGTAATATTTGCTTATATGATATAAGAGAGCAATAATTTTAATACGTTTGATAATTTTAGTCACACATAAATTATGGATTAGAAAAAAATATAGTATATTAATATAGCAAAATGACATTATTTAATTAACTTCATAAAATATGAACATTATAGTTAAAAGCATTTAAAAAGATATTTTGTCACTTTTAACCACTTAACATTCGATAATTTTATTGAATAATATAATTATAATTGGGCACGCCATATGTTCAATCTTGTACTGATTCAAGACAAAAATTGTCTTAATATATGAAAATATTAAAGTAAATTAACAAAACGATTAGATGTTACTTGTATAGAAAATAAATACTTATTAATATAATATTGTTAGCATTTACATGCCTGTCAAATACTTAAAAATTTATAAACCTATAACTTATATTTAATAAAACAACATATTAAAAAAATAAAGTATACTATTAGTATTGGGTTATGTCCAAGTTTAAATCAAAAAAAATTTTAATCAGTAAAATGTTATTTATAAAAGTTTTATACGTATTTTATAAGCACAATAAAATTATATACGTATATAAAAAAAAACCTGCTAGCAGGAAAAAAAAATTTTTATAAAATTAAAATTTAGAATAGTAAGCCTTCAGTAAACCAAGAATTTAAACACAAAACAGCCCAAACTGTTTTATTATCAAGTGAATTTCATGATTTAGTAACTATTAATTCAGCTAAGCTAAATAGTTGTTCACTTAGAACACTAGTAGACATAATAGCTAGATACTTATAGGCGTTGTTTGGAACACGAGTTTGAGGCAAGCTAATAGTTAATTTAGTCAAATGCAAATTATAATTTTTATCATTAAAAATTCTCAGCTAAATTAATTATTAGCTTATTTCAAACTCGTGTTTCAAAATAATGCCCATAGGTGTTATTTCACACAAATACAGTACAGTGCAAATTATAAATCAACTGATTATGCTATTGCTATCATTAATAAATTTATCTATTTATTAATGTTAACAACAACCTGTTCTCATAATACATTAAACGTGGTTTAATATTGTTTAACAAACTAAGAGGTTTGTAATTGAATTTTAACCCAAATCAACATTTTATAGTTGTTTCAAATGTGTATTATCATAATAATATTTAGTTTATTTAATATTTACTATTAGGACCGATGGTCCTTTCGGTTCGTCCTAAAAAGGATGGGACTGACCCGATCCCTGGACGGACCGAAGGACCATCAGTTCGGACTGATTAACAGCCCAATATAGCACTAGGTAAAATGTCTGTCGATGAAGATGGTTGCATTTGTAGTTTCTGAGTCTAAAATATTTAATAAAACAATAAAATCTTTTTTTTAATATAAAAAATAAATGTGTAAGGTTCTAAAACTAAAGTAAATCTTTAGTTCACCTTTAGAATGGTAGCCTGGAATAAAAGGTTTTGTACAGTTAGAGGCGTGCCATTTATTATGTAATATTTTTTACTTAGTAGCCACCTCTACTCATATATGGTGTGATCATTTTATCTAATGCTGATTAATTAATATAATATATAAACGTAATTACTATCTCTAACC
>QKWP01002492.1:20184-35180 GCA_003550325.1 Gigaspora rosea | reverse complement strand
CACTAGAAAGTGGTCAAATAATGAATATTCAAGGCCAAGAGTACTGGGTTATTGCAAGTCTAGGGGTAGTTACAGCAGATCTTCCTCAAGGGAATGATCTTGCTGGTGTTAAAAGGCATAGTGCAAATAAGGGATGTCGAACTTGTCAAGCTTCTAAAGAACATTTTACAAATAATAATTTGGATTTTAAAAACTTGTCAAGATATCAGCATATCACCAATAGCCAATTTCATGAAATTGAATCAGCCAAATCTATGCAAGAGCGTAAATTAGTTGCAACTAAATATGGGCTGCGCAATAGTGTTCCAATATTAAGTCAACTAATATGGGATCGGCATCTTCAAACACCTCAAGACATCTATCATGCAACTGCTGGAAAAATAATGAGGCTTTTAAAATTAACAGTTAATTTATTTTACCAGAAGGTCGAAAAGAATTTATTGAAGCTTGAAAAAATTTTGAATATCCAGCACACTGGGGACATTTACCTAATCCAATTAGTCACTATGAAAGTTTTATGATGTCTGACTACCTTCGTCTAGCAATGGTTATACCATTTATTCTTAACCGATTCTTAAAGACTTGTTATATTAAAAGTTCTGAATTAACAAATATTCAGCAACGAATAAATGCTAATCGTACTGATTTGGTTTCTAAATCGTTAATTAAATGTTGGGTTTTAGTAGCAAAATCAGCACAATTAGTATTTAAAAAATCATATTCCACAGATGATTACGAAAATCTTCAAAAATGGTTGGAGACAGAAAGTCAAATATTAACTCAAGTAATTATTATTTATTTATATTATTATTATTATACATATATAATTTATAATAAGTCTGTTAATATAATTTTTTGTTAAGTTTTTGCTGAATTTGAGAATTTTCCGAATCTTCATATAAATAACCATTTACCATTACATGCACATACTTACGGCAACCTGTAAATACTTCAGTTGGTACTAAAGAAATGGTTCACCGAATTTTTAAAAATCTAGTACCACGAAAAAATTGCAAGAATATTGAATTAGATTTGTTGAAATGATATACTACATTATTTGCTATTCGGCATCTTATTGATGGTGGTGTTGATAGCAGAATCTCAACATCTAATCAAGGCTTTGTTAATATTTCGCAAGATTTTAAAAAATTATTTAGTGATTGGTTTATTACCAAAACTAATAATTTTATACAATTAGATTATGAAGATATTGATATCGAAGGTTATTATCATTTGCTATTTTTTCTTGTCATTACTATTTTATTTATTTCAGTAATACGTATTGGATTTTCAACATACAATAACTATATAGGTAGCTGTCAATAGAAAACTAACTTTCACAGCTCATATTTCGATGAATTTTAAAGATATCTTGATAGTTTAATATTCAAAAGAAAGCTTAGATCAGAAGCTTTCTTTTGAATATTAAACCATCAAGATATCTTTAAAATTCATCGAGATATGAGCTGTGAAAGTTGGTTTTCTATTGACGGATACAGTATTATTTTTAATATGAACATACTAATATATATATTGCTTATTTAGTACATTTACAAATTGAACATATATTTAATATTAAATTAAAAAAAAAGGATTTGTTTACAAGATCTTGAAGAAAAAGTACCATGTCAAATAAATAATTCTGAATTTAAATCAGAGTTATACTTTTCATACTGCGATTTTGGGCATATGGAAGCTCTCATTAATACAGGTCTAAGCTTTTATAAAGGTGTAACATATCTGGTAGAGAATAGTTATAACATTATTGAAAAGTATTCACTACATGCTGGTGATGTTATAACTATTCAAGAAGAAGAAAGCTATGCTATATTGAGAGCAATTTTTCGTCATAAAGGCAATAATGGATATTTTTATCCATTTATTGTAATTGATTGGCTTGAAAAAACCAACCAAGTTCATAGTTTATTAGAATGCCCAATTTATAAAGTTCAATCAGAAAAAAATCGAGATTGGCGACTTGTCTACTCATTGTCTGTAGTTGATCAAATAAAAAAAGCTCATTTTGTTCATAGATGTTCAAGTGAATGTACGATTAGCCATGACTTAGAAAATATGTACTATTTAAAAAATGTTTATTATTTTACTGCTATTTAATTAATATTTAATACATATCAGCTAATTAATATTTTAGTATTTGACATTATACAGTATTATATTTGGAAATACATATCTGATATGTAAGTATACACGTATAGTACGTAGTAACAATAACTAATCATTAAATTTGCGCGGGCAACTGTGTCACATGTCCTTCGGCCATGTGACCCAGAATTTAGCTATAACGATAATTTTATATAGTATGTATTTTTTTTAAAGTATATTACATAATAAATATTGTATAACTGTTTTACAGTAATCAGATTTTTTTTTGATGTTCTTTTTCGTTATCAAATTTTTTTTTAATATTATTGTTATGCTTTTTTTTTGGCTTTTATATTCTTCTATAGTTTTAGATATTTCTCTCCTCTATGATGAAGCCAAAAAGCTACAACTAAAAGCCAAATACGAAAACAAACTTGAAAAAGATAGTTCTGAACATGATTTCTTACGGTTCTCTCTACGATTTTAGAATGTTCTTTCTAACTTTGCTTGCTTTTTTATTTTTATTTTTTTTTTGACTTATTCTCTATAGGTTTTTGAAATTCTATTCAATAGCTGCTCTACAAGTTTTCTGGTTCGTCAATGTTCTATAGTGCTTTGATATTCTTTTTACGATTCTTTGTTTTTTTTTTTTTTTGAAGTTCTTTGACATTCACACTAATATTTTCTAATGTTCTTTTAGTTCATCGAAACTCTCTTTATGATTATTTAACGATCTTGTGATGGTTTTTAACGATTTTTCTATGGATCATTTAGTACTTTCTTTATGGTTCTTTGACATTTACACTAATATTTTCTAACGTTCTTTTAGTTTGTCGAAACTCTCTTTACGATTATTTAACGATCTTGTAATAGTTTTTTAACGATTTTTCTACGGATCATTTAGTACTTTCTTTGAAGTTTTTTTGACATTCACACTAATATTTTCTAACATTCTTTTAGTTCGTCGAAACTTTCTTTACAATTTTTAACGATCTTGTGATGGTTTTTTAATGATTTTTCTACGGATCATTTAATATTTTTGAAGTTTTTTTTTGATATTCACACTAATATTTTTTAATGTTCTTTTAGTTCGTCGAAACTTTCTTTACGAAACTTTCTTTACGATTTTTAACGATCTTGTGATAGTTTTTTAACGATTTTTCTACGGATCATTTAGTACTTTCTTTATGGTTCTTTGACATTCACACTAATATTTTCTAACATTCTTTTAGTTCGTCGAAACTTTCTTTACAATTTTTAACGATCTTGTGATGGTTTTTTAATGATTTTTCTACGGATCATTTAATATTTTTGAAGTTTTTTTTTGATATTCACACTAATATTTTTTAATGTTCTTTTAGTTCGTCGAAACTTTCTTTACGAAACTTTCTTTACGATTTTTAACGATCTTGTGATAGTTTTTTAACGATTTTTCTACGGATCATTTAGTACTTTCTTTATGGTTCTTTGACATTCACACTAATATTTTCTAACGTTCTTTTAGTTTGTCGAAACTTCTTTACGATTTTTAACGATCTTGTGATGGTTTTTTAACGATTTTTCTACGGATCATTTAGTACTTTCTTTATGGTTCTTTGACATTCACACTAATATTTTCTAACGTTCTTTTAGTTCGTCGAAACTTTCTTTACAATTTTTAACGATCTTGTGATGGTTTTTTAACGATTTTTCTACGGATCATTTAGTACTTTCTTTATGGTTCTTTGACATTCACACTAATATTTTCTAACGTTCTTTTAGTTCATCGAAACTTTCTTTACGATTTTTAACGATCTTGTGATGGTTTTTTAACGATTTTTCTATGGATCATTTAATATTTTCTTTGAATTTCTGACAATTTCTTCTCTATATAATTTTTAATATTTTTTTTCAATAGGTTTATTAATTTTACTGTAGTTTATTATTTGTATTATTTTTGTTGTAATTATGAATATAATAAAAAAGTATTATTGTAAAATAATTGTAATAAAATTGTTATATTATCGTAAACACATAGTAGAAATTCTGTTGAAAAATTTTTATTAAATTGTGACAATTTAATTACTAAATCTCGAATATATTGCTGCTTAATTGTTGGTAAATGGTTATAATGCCATCACAAAGTTTTTACAATATTGTTATAATATGGTTACAATGTAGTTACCATAATCGTAACTTTATCATAGTAATATTATTTTAATATTTAAAAATCATTATATCAATTTAGTAACTAACTAGTTACTTAATCGTAAATATATTTTTGCATTATTGCAATTTGATTTATTTTAAATCTTGTTACAATATCGTCACGATGTGGTTACCATAATCGTAACTTCATCGTAGCAATTTTATATTAATATAAAAAATAAATTGTATCAATTTAGTAACAATCTAGCAACTACTTAATTACAATATTATTAAAAAATTATAAATTTCTGTAAAGAACACATACCATCTAACCAAACTATTAAAAATTCTTCTGACTTTTGAATGTTATCTAATCTATCACATCATCGTAGTCTTTGATACAATCGTCAACATTCTTATTTTTACTCATCCATCCTAGTGCTGCTTTTTTTTTAATTTAAAAATTTTCTTTATCGTCTTTATTGTTAATATTAATATTCTGAATAGTGATTTTTGTGGGAGTATTATTCATTAAATAAAAAAGATGTCTATTTTCAAAAGACATTATATTATAAACGACCGAGTTTTTTTGGCTTCTTTCTCCCATGGTCGTTTTTCTAAAAAATAATCGAACCTATCAGTAATAATAAATTTATTAAAAAAATAAATATTGCAAATATAATTTATCTAAAGTTTTATTAACTGCTTGTGATTTTTTTTTATGCCCGAGGTAGAAAATATTTTTAAAGAAAGACCTGCCATTTTTAATTGTTGCATAAATAAAATATATGCTTTGCAAATATATGCATATACAGGTAATATCTAACTTCTGATAAAGCCCACATTTTTGTAAAGAATTTATAGAACCTTGAGATGGACGACAAAAGGTTCGAATCCAGTTTTTTGCATCAATTTTATATTGATTGATTTTCTGATCAGTAAGTTGTGATTGTCGTAAAACCTTATAAAATCGGTAAAATTCATGCCACAATTGCTCAATATCCTTTCCTCGTTCACCAGAAATAAATTGCGATTCTGGAAATCTTTTTAACATTTTCTTTTTATCGGGACCCATCAACGACGTCCAGTTCTATTTACTATTCATGGATTTAAAAAATTCAAACCAAATTGTGAGGTCTTTAAATGCTGCTTCAATGGTTGGTTTGATTTGTTTTTCGAATTCTTTTTTTTTAATTAAATCGTTAAAGAAACATTCTATTAATACATCTGATATATGTAGAGGCAAATGTAATTCGTCGGGAATGTAATAGTTTTGATTAATTTGATTAATTGCTGGAAACAAGAATGGTTTTTTCGTGCCTAATAATATAAAATTAATTAATCCAATAGCGCATAAAAAAAAATTTAATCAATCCTATATAGAGATAGGTTTCATGCATGCATATGATTCCGAATCGTGTGCTAAAAGCTGCTCGATACGCAAGTATCAAGGCAGCTTTTATCTAGAATCATTACGAGACCAACATGTGATATGATCGATTATATTCGGTTTAATGATCGATTAGTTGATCGATCAGTAATGTTAGGTAAGTATGAAGTAATTCTTATGAAATGTGACAAAATGAGGTAATGAAAAAATATGAAAAAATTAATTGAGGAAGTATGAGATAATGATGGTATATGAGAGGTACGTAGAAGATAGATAGTCTTGTTTCTCCTGCAAACTCGATATCCATTCTGGTTCAATCGACCCTCTTTGCCCTCTAATTTCTCTAAAAATGGTTTGTCGGGACGACAGCTGTATAAAAATGGAGTGTCAGTGATAATACAATAAATAAGATATATATAATATGTTATTAATGCTAAAAGAAATTCTATTTTATAGCAATAGCGATAATGATAGGCACATCTAGAATCTAGATAGAAAGGAAATATTTAAACTGAAATTGCATAATTAATTGACGTTTTATATTACAAATTGTATATATAGACTTCAAATAAGATAGGTGTTAAGGATTTAACTTGTCGGGATGACAGTGTTTCCTAGTTGAATTACACTCGATGGCCCTGTCAGGATGATAGCCAAAAAAGAAAAAGGAAAGAAAATGTTATACGATTCTAAAGAACTACATAGTTTGCTCGATAGAAGTAGAAAACACCCGTAGTTAGTTTCCAAAATGAGAGACAAAACAAAATGCGCTTTTTGCAAAGAGAAAAGAGTTCAGTTTTTATCTTTTTTGTCACGAGCTAGCAAATATTTTTCAACTTGCTAATGCTATTTTAAAAAAGGCAATAAAAAACAATAGCAAAATAATTATGTTAATCGGGATTCCACGCGAGTGTGAAGAAAAGTAGCTGGTTCTAAAAAAAGCTAAGCCAAAAGATTTCACAAACGTTAGAATGACAAGATATTAGAGAGGATTTTTAATCTTTTCTGCTATCTTATCAGTACCGAATCACGCGCATTTGTTTTGTCTTTTGGGTGTTTTCTTCTACTTACACAGTTTTTTACAACATTCGTTCTTCCACGTACCTTATCAAATACTAGAACACTAATCCATTATCAATTAATTTTTAAACTTTCCTATTACTCCATTTTGAGCGCATCACTGATCGATCAACCGATCGATTATTAGACTAAACATAATCAGGTATGTCACATGTTTAGTCTTGTGATAATTCAAGACAAAAGCTGACCTCGATACTTATGTTTGAGCAGCTTTTGTTTTTCTTATTATTTTTTTATTGTAAATGCATTAATGCACATGATTCAAAAATGCGTATGATTTGGAATCACTCTATCTCTAATCTTATATAACACTCTAAAAAAAATACATAACTTACTTTTAGAATTGCTGGTATTTAGCCAAATCTGATCCATATTCCATCGTGATTCTGTATCGCAATTACAATACAAACAAAAATACTTTGCATTCGGTGCATTTAATCCTATTATAATGTATATGAACTTCTAGTCCCCACAGAAATACAACTCTACAACCCACCAAATACCATCACTATCCAAAAAACTATTATTTTTGAGATTGAAGAGCTCATGCTCAAAGATACGTCCAACCTTCATCAAAGTGTCATACTCTTTTTGCCTATATATAAACATATACTAAATAACAAATAATTACATTAATTAAACTTTTATAACTAAATATTAAGCTTACGTAAACTTACCAATATTGATTATTAGGTTTAAGAACCTTTTTGCCTTAGAAGGCAAACAGTCATCATCACGTGGTTTTGCTTCCGACCAACATTCCGTTCATCATCTCCAAATTTTAGATTAATCGCATCTTCTGGGACAAAAATAGGTGGAGAAGATTACTTCCAAATAGGAAGAAGTACAGTTAAGATAGATCTGATCGACCTATAAGTACCGTTTCCTATTTCGTATTGATCCACTATTTTTGTCATCATAAATACAGGGTTGATTACTTTGATATCAATATTGAAAGTTCCAATTTTAATTGTCTCGTTTATTGAATTTGTTATTTTGATTCGTCATGTAGCGATATGATGTTCACGAATGAGCTAGGGCTCTATACTAGCCAATCGATGATAACTGTCTCTAGACAGCAAGAACTTATCGCATGCTTGAACAGTAGCATCTAGTTTAGGAAGTTCGATTTTTTTTTAAGTAGTTGGTAATTTAAATTAATTGTTTCGTTATTAAAGCCAATTTGAGCTTTATGTATGCGAACTATTAGGCATTTCATTTTTTGTGGTTAACTGATGTTGTGTGATTAATGCTAAAAGTTCTTTTTTAGAGTCTTGTTTGAAAGCCAATAATCATTGATTTTGTCCTGATAATGATTGAAGACTTGAAAGAGGCCGTTTTTTAATAATTTGTTTATTAGAAACCTCTAATTTTCCATCTAAATTTCTGTTATTAGCAGATTTTATGTACCATTCTGATGCCTTCTTTTTATTTTTAAGGATACCTATACTGTTATAGTAACAATCTCCAATATTTAATTGCCTGTCTGAATTCCCATTAATAACAGATTTTGAGTTTACTCAAATGCTTTCTTTGCATTTTTAGAAATGCCTATGCCATCTCGATAGCAATTCCCGACATTTAATTGTCCATCTGAATTTCCACTACTAGCAGATTTCATGTACTATTCAAATGCTTTTTTGTTATCTTTAGAAATTTCTATGCCGTTTTAATAATAAATCCCAACATTTAATTGCCCTTCTGAATTTCCACTACTGGCCGATTTCAAATACCATTCAAATGCTTTCTTTTCATCTTTAGAAATGCATATGCTATTTTGGTAACAAATTTCAACATTTAATTGTCTATCTGAATTTCTATTACTAGCAGATTTCAAGTACTATTTGAATTCTTTTTTTTCGTCTTTAGGGATGCCAATGGCATTTTGATAGCACTTTCCAATACTTAATTGTCTATTGAAATTTCTATCTCCAGCAGATTCTAAGAACCATTCAAATGTGTTCTTTTCACCTTCATTAATATCAATATGCTTTTCATTAGAGTTCCGCAATTTGATTTGATCTTCAAATATTTGAATCAAATATTTGATCCAATTCAAATTCAAATTTGACTATATTTGATTTGATCAAATTCAAATATGCCAAATTTGATTTGATTTGACAAATATTTGATTTGATTTGAAAATTACTATTAAAAATTCAAATTCAAATCAAATTCAAATTCAAATATTTGAATCAAATCAAATTCAAATCAGGGTCAATTTGATTTGATCAAATTCCAATTGATCTAATATTTGATTTGATTTGAATTTGAGAAACACTACTTTTCATAAGTTAAGTTTGATCCACTTTTCCATCTTTTATATGGGCTTGTAAGGTTTCTTTCAAATACCACAAGCTCACAATAATGTTTGTAACATAATTGGTCATCTAATATAAGTGTAATCTTTAATTTTGAAGCAGGTTGCCCTCGAATAACTTTTGGCAAAAGCTTCAGTGTCAGTCTGCAAAACTTTTCTTTTAGGTCATCCTTGCCACAAATTATGCATGGTCCTGTATTCTTATGCTGTGAACCCTTTTGCATTGTTACTAGAGAAAGTTATACAGTGCACGGAATCTTAAAAAATTGTCGCAGGATCTTTGAATTTGGAATCTTGTTGAACATAAATATAGAAGTTTTAACTTGTAATATTAACAAACAAAACCTGGGGCTTAGTAAAAAGAAACAGTATTTTTACTATTGTACTTATTGTGCTAAATCTATCAACCAATAAACGCCAATTTAATATAATACAAATTCAGAATAATCACTATTTTTATTTACCTGATTGGTAGATCTAATTCATAAACATCACCAAATTCACAAAATCCGCCCATATGACGCCACATAGAGTATGATTAATTTAATCCTAATTGGATGAAAGAGCAAATAGTTTATGTTCATTAAAAAATAGCACTTTATAATTACTAAGTACAAGAGAACTGTTTAGTTTTTTTTTGTGCTCTTGGTGTAATAGTTTCTTATTAAAATAATGAATAGCCATCATAATGTAGATAAATAATATGCCACTTCAAGCCTTTACTATACGCAGGAGGCATGCTAATAAAATATTTTTCAAGTATGGTATCGAAGTACAGTATTAAAGTACATGTTTTGAAGATCTAAACCATTGTAATATTTTATAATGATACGCAAAGTGCAATAATATTGGCCAATCTGCATAATACAGGAGTTTGGGTCAAAATCCTGACAAACAAAATCCCGACAGGGCATAATCCTAACAAAAAAATCCTAACAATCAAAATCCTGACAATCAAAAAACACTTTCCTTGAGCAACTTTACTATAAAATCAATTAAACCAATTCCTAGCCAGGCACTTACTATAACCTTATCCTAGGCACTTACCTAACCCTAACTTAACTTAAATAAATTTAATGATTTTTTTGTTGTCGGGATTTTTGGAATTTTTATTGTTAGGATTTTTTTGTTGGGATTATGATTTGTCAAGATTTAGTTTGTTAGGATTTTGACCTGCTCTCATAATACAGGCCAGCTAACATATGGTATCGATATTCAGCATATAATATAGCAGGTTTCTTGAGATCGCAAATTGTGGTCTACTGCCGATTGTTAGGTAGGGTTAATTCATCTTTTTTCTCACAAAGACACTTATTGAGTTAGCATTACCGATATGGAAGTTATCTAAATTATGATTGTGTGAATCCGCTGAATTTTGATTGCATGGCTAATTTATTCCTAACCTGATATACTTACTAGCCCACGACTAGGAATGTGATCCTGCTTAAATTGGTTAGTTCGTGCTTCGAAACCCAACCAAACACTGTTCCGAAGTATATGAATATTAATTATATTTGCCCAAACATGTTAGTTTAAACACTGTTTAAACAGCTGTTTAGAATACCTGAATTATATCGGCGTGGAGGTAAGTTTAAAAGATATCGAATTCAATAAAAACTTGCTCATAAGCTCTACCAGGCTTTATTTTACATACGATAGTATTATTATTTTTTATTATTTTTTTATGGGCATTTTGGTATATAGATTGTTAAACCATGTACATGCATGATGCATACATACATGCACCCATGCGCATAGTGCTTGGATATACTTATTTGTACCGGTAATACAACCCAAAAAAGGAAATTTAATTTTGTAAATAAACAAAGTGTGTAAAAACACAAAGTTAGTATTAGTTCATAGTTAGAGTTGGAAGGTTAGCTTTAGAAGGCATAGCTATTAATAGTTGCCCATTATATGTAAAATTTTGTCACTGATATTTTTAATTAGTGCACAAAGGTTGATTTAAACACTAGTTTTGGTGTATTTTCGCTTTTTTCTTCTTCTGCACATGTCAGAATTCATGTTGGGCTGAACTGAAATGGTCAAAATCAAACCCACTGATTGGTAGTTGTCTTTTTAGGAGTTTGTATTACTAGTACAAATAAATAAAGCCCATGGTGCCCACCTCTAGTTATACCAACTCATATTGGGAGCTCTGGCACTATATTTCACACAGATCTGGGGCACAAGATCCTGGGGAGCGCAGGTGCTATATTACGCACAAAACCATAGGACAAGGGGAACTATACTTGGCAAGACCCGAGTAGAGAGATAGTCCGACTTTCAACAGTACCTAACAAGAATTAAACAGGGACTGAACGGTTGTGGACTGACTGAAAGCGGACTTATGATAAAAGAGTTTATGGCGAGCCCTACAAATGGACTGCTAGGATCGCACTAGAGGAAAAGGACATGTGTTTCAGAATCATGTACTAGATGGGGGAGCTCTTGGGTTCGCCAGGGCAGACCAACCCTTCTGGGTCCTCAGATTGGAAGTAGGAAAGCAGCCAGGAGAAAGAAAACTTTCAGGAGAAAGGAACTGAAAGGAGAATGTGATGGTACTGGGGTCAGATGAACTCTACAAGGGCAGAAGACTAGCAGAAGTAGGTAGTGATAGCATTTAGATAACCACTCCTAACTGCAGTGCTGGCCTCGGCAAATGCATATGCTACCAAAGTATAGGTGATACTTGTGTGAAACAGGGACTGCTTTACCAAGTCTCCCACTGGGATAAATTAGTCCTAAGGGGTCTAGTTAGTATTCGAAACAGAGTTCTGGTGATACAAAATGTACTGTCAGGAGGCAAGAATCAGAGGGTTTAAATAGGCAATGCCAGTATATAGGATGCAAATATAGCAGCTAGTATAGAACCCTCAGGTGGCTACTTAAATAGACAACCAAAAGTTGCAGGTGAGGCTAGTTGTACTCTCGTCAATATATAAATGCCAAATATCACTCCAATATAGGGCATCTGGGGTCTGATATATTTTGAATAAAAGCTCTTTCCCCAAAGTGAGTACTTTGACTAGAAAAAAAATATATTTATTTTTTTTTTTTTTTTTNAAAGAGAGGTCTTTCCTTTATATCTTTATTAATAGTTATTATTCACTTAATTACAAATGTATAATTACTATTCTAGGGTAAGAGCTAGTTTACTCTCGACCAATTCTTTGCTAGATTGGTCAGAGACCTCTAGTCTGTGATAAGTTTAGCTAACGAAGTACAACCTAGACTAATGTATTTTTGTAATTTATTTTCTATGATTTCTTTACTAAGAGGGGGTGTTAGTATCATTTTTGGAGGGTCAATTTTTGGTGGGTTTGGGAATATATCGGAGTGTCGTGAGGCTCTTGAAGGGATCCAATATTCTTTATGGAGAATTTTAATAATTTCGTAGTGAAGGAGTGGGGTGTGTTGGTTTTGTTTGTGTTTAAAGCTAGTGGGAAAGAGAGTTGAGTTGGTGATTAGGCCAAGTGGCATCTTTTTTTCTATATATAAGTACGTAAATGATTTTATAAATTCGTGGGGGTTTTCTAGTGGTGATTCCGTTTCGGTTGCTACCCTTATTAGAATTCAGCGTATTTCTTCTTTCCATATTAGGTGGTTAGATACGCAAGTAAATATATGTACTATATCCTCAGGTTCCGTGTAGCAGCGTGGAAAAAAAATATATTTATATATTATATAAAAATATAATTAACCAAATTATACACAGAATTTATATTTTTAAAAATCTTCACTATAGAGATTTTTGCTAATTTGTATATACTTAGAGATATTTGCAAAAAATTTTTTCAACAATTGCTACAGAGTCGCATAAGGACCCCGAAATATACATAGATAGGTCAGGTTAGAGAATGCGTCGCCATCATAGACAAATTAAATGAAGTAAGGTTTAAATTTGCGTATTATTTTAATAAATTATTAAAAAGATTAGATTTTTAAAATGCGTATTTGTATATCAAAATTCTACATGTAGGAGTTTAATTTGCATATTTTTTGCATAAATTTTGTCGATACCCCTTTGTTTTGACCTAAGCTACCTTATTTTTTAAACCAAACCAATATATAAAATTGAGTACACGCGGATCAAAAACAAACTTGTAAATAAATAAACAAATAAATAAATAAAGTAAAAGAACACGATGTTTTTATTCATTTATTTTTTTTTTTAATTTTAATAATATCTAATATAGAGATTGGACCCGTTAGAGAATCTTCATCTGGGTATTATTAGTCACTCGGGTAAATTATTATATACAATATAATAATAATTTCTACCCAGGTCCAATCCCTAAATTTAATATTGTTTTTAATATTGTGTATTGTGTATTGGTTTCTTTTTTTTCTTTTTTTACGTAGATATTTTCTTTAATTATCTTTTTTTTTTTCTCTTTTCTTTTCTTTTTTTACATATGATATTTTCTTTAATTATCTTTTTTTTTAATTTTTTTATTGTAAGGGATAAATTTTGTGTACTGATCTTATAAAAAAGTCATGCGTACAGCAATTAATAAAAAATTTAAAAGTCACCTTACCTATCTATGTATATTTCGGGGTCCTGTCGCATAATTATTTGTTTTAGAAATTTGTATAGGCATTAAAAAAACTTCTCTAATGTGTTTGAATCTTAATGCAAGTTTATATACATGAGAATTTTTTTAAAAAAATAACATACTATTACTAAAAAATTATAATTTTATATATCACTATAGCTTATATAAAATTCTATACTATAATTAAAGTTAGAAGTTATTTTGTGTATTTTTGTTAATTTTTTTATTGTAAAGTACAAATTTTGTGTACTAATCTTATAAAAAAGTTTTGCATACAGCAATTAATAAAAATTTTAAAAGTTATCTTAACTATCTATGTATATTTTAGAGTTCTGTCAGTGGTCTCTCACTCTGCATAAAGCTTAAATTGAAGTTCTAAGTTGTTACAAAATGGCAAGATTTCTATTAGGTTAAGAGGGTTCACAGAATGATAAATAAA
Source organism: Gigaspora rosea (assembly GCA_003550325.1). NCBI lineage: Eukaryota > Fungi > Glomeromycota > Glomeromycetes > Diversisporales > Gigasporaceae > Gigaspora > Gigaspora rosea. The sequence continues at coordinate 21,162 of QKWP01002492.1, read as the reverse complement.
TATATATTTATGTTACACTTCTTTATTAACTCTACAATAGCAATTTGTCAATAATTGTCAATAATCCAAATAGGCAACTAATTAAAATTGTTAGTTATTGTACTTATCTATTTCATCAAGAAAATAAAAACATTAATAATCTGTAGTGATCTTCAAATTTATCAAATAAGTGCAGAATCTTGTTTAAAAAATTGCAAAGATTTTCAAAATTTAGATTTTGCAGTTATTCATAGCTTTTTGGCAAAAATCTGTGCAAATATTTAAAAAGTATAATCTTCACAGATTATCGCCTATTATAATCTGCAATAATCTTCAAAATTATAACTATTTACTTGTTAGTAAGAAAACAGGTAAAAAAACAATAAACAAAACAAAACACGTTTTTTTTAATAATTTTTAATTTTTTTACGTTTTTAATTTCTAATTATTTTTTTTATTAATTAATAACAATAGAAAAATGATAGTGAGAATAAAAAGTAAATTTCCAGTTATTCTCATAATAAGGAATAATTGAAATTTACTTTATTCTTACTATATGCATATATGCACTTACGTATTCCTTAGTTTGTACTAGTTCACAAACAAATTTTGCCTGCATAATTACTATAAATATATCTCTGATCTATTTTTTTAATCATTTAAAATATATAAATAAAATTTGGTATATTTAAAGAGAACCCCGAACAATACATATAGAGGTTACATTAGTTTTAATATAAACTTTTTAAAATTTTTATCCACTTTTTATTAGAGCTAATTAACCATATTTTACATATAAGCTTTAATATTTAATAAATTTTAACCAAATATTAAATATAACAATACTTTTTTTTAAAAAATTTTTCTTAAAAAAAAATTTTTCTTAAAAAAAATTTTTCTCAAAAAAAAAGTTCTCCAAAAAAAAATTTTTCTTAAAAAAAAATTTTTCAAAAAAAAATTTTTCTTAAAAAAAAAATTTTTCTTAAAAAAAAATTTTTT
>QKWP01002491.1:38528-63861 GCA_003550325.1 Gigaspora rosea | reverse complement strand
TATATAAATTATACAAATTTACAAAAGATTTTTCAAGAAAGGAAATCCTTTCAAGCTAGTCTTTTGGTAGAAATGTTTCACAATACATACTTTTCAAGATTATCTTATTATTTTATAAATCGAAGCATTACGTATTGTAATGATATGTTGCACAAATAAGCCTTAGGATCACTTATTTGATCCATTTGATAAGTACAAACATCCAGAATAGTAAAAGATCTTTTTTTATTTTTTAGTACACTTATTATGTAAAATTATCCTATATTAATAAGTTGGTATTCTTCTATAAATGAATATTAATTTTATTTGAGAAACTTCTAAACAGAAAGCTATTTTTTAAAAATATTCAAAATTTCAAAATTTTTAATTCAATTTATGAAACGCATAGATGCTTATTTAATATTAAAATATATGTAATTTTTAATATCAGGAACCTTTTTATAAATAAATAAAGACTAAAGTTTATCATCCCGATAAAAAAAAATTATTTTGAAATTGTTCGGAAAATTCTGAAATTATCCATTTTTTTCGAAAAATCGACTCAGTTCGAACATTTTTAAGGATGTATATTGGGTGTATATGACATCGTAATGAAAAAAATTGTATAATTTTCCAGAATATTCTGAACAAATCCAAGAGATTTTTTTATAGGACATGATCTTAATGAATAAAGCATGATAAATTATTATTTTAATTGTTATAACTAGCGCAATTATCCATGAAAACTCATATTACATTTAGGGTTCGGAATGGGCCAGCCCGTTAGGCCCGTTGGGCTTTTTTTGAAAATTAATTTGGGCCACGTCTCATAGTGCTAGTCAGATGATAATTTATCATGTGACTGGCACTTTTACAACGTGGCCCAAATTAACTTTTTAAAAAAGCCCAACGGGCTAACGGGCCGGCCCATTCCGAACCCTAATTACATTGATCACATGCGTTAAACCAACAAAAATCAAGGTTATTTTTATTAATTATTTAATAATACTTCACATTCTGATGACTGGTATTGTTTTGATCATTAGTTGAATTTCAAAAATTTTAGTTCAATGAAACATAATATTTGAATAAAAGCATAACTTAAGCCCGAAGCTTTCACATTTATCGGTTTTATAAACCTGTATTACAATTGGTGTAAATAGTGATTGCGATTGCGAGATCGTGTGAATAAACTTATAATTTTATTAATAATTTGATTAGCTTGATATATAATTAGGGTTTATCGATCGGATTTTTAAGATTTATGTTAGTTAGATTAGAATTCAGGTACAAGGAAAAGAGTTAAATCACAATCCTATAAAAAGGATATTTATTAATCCGGCGTTATTGTTGAATTAAGGGCGCGCACTTATTTTCCAAAAAAAGGCAGAACCTAATGAGGGCGTAAATCTTGTTTATCCGACATGTTGGTAAACAGAAACATGGCTTTACTTTTTTTTGCATCAATCGCAAATAATATCTATACTTGATTTACGGATAACATTTGTACAACCAAGTAAGTAACTAAAAAAGCCTGCACTGTCTTAATTTCTATTTTAAGAATATCAGTACGATAGCCGAACGTAAATAAAAATCAAGTGATCAATACATTAGCATCGCATCTAGTAAATGTACAAAGGCGTAAAAAAAAAGTTTTCATCTAATATTCTTTTTGTCATTATAATTTTCATTGTAATAATATTACAAATAAGCTCCGTATGTAAATATTTTTACTGTATGTTAAAAGTTGCTGAATGATGCAATAAATGGAATGCGCTAAGTGAAGTATTTGATAAAGTGTATCGGTAAAAATTATTGTCTGTGAAAAATTATAATAGATTTTTATGATTGAGCATTGTGAATAATTTACTAGAATAACTTATTTATACAATTTTAATGTACGTATTTTTTTTTTTGAAAATGTAACGGCTCACTAATAAAATCACCGTAAAGCCATTTCTAATTTCGAAAGTACTATATGTTTTTATCTGATGTGTAAAACGTAAAACTAGATAATAATCAATATCCTGAGAATTTGCAAATATCCCGTTATTCATAATTTAGACTGCTGAAAACAGTCAATTAGCAAAGTTAATTGAGAGTTACAAAGTGAATATTTCTGCATATTAATTACCTTAATACTAATCAGCTCATAATTAACGTATATTTATCATATAATTTTATATACTTGAATCATACAGATTCGATGCATTTATGACGATTGATTTTTTCCGAACAGCAATTTTTTTTAAAAAAAAAAAAAAAAGCAAAAGAGATTATTATTCTATGAATATGATTAAAACCTTAGGCGTCAGAAATATTTATTACTCATTGTATGTTCTCTTAGGACTTGAGATATGTTAAGTTCTAAACTAGAAATTTTAGAATTTAATATTTAAGATGCTAATGAAAAATTTTACTGGATTGGTATCACCAATAAAAACTTTCAACTCATATTATGCAGGATTGTACCATGAAAGAATAAATAATATTTTTTTTGACATCTGAACAATTATTAAAGTGTTATTCATGCCTCTATTGATATTGCGCATATGAATAAAATCTTACACCAATTGTGTTGACTTATTAGTCACATCATATGTATCAAAATTTTCGTATTTTCTGTATTATACAAACTAAGTTCAATAAAAATAACTCAAATTAAGATTAATTTCAAGTGATAATTCAAAATACTGTTGAACTTCCCAAAACCGATCTCGTCAAAATCGATAACCTGCAAATCTGATAAAAAATTAATCTACCAAGTTGGTACCTGATATACTAGGAAACAGGTACCGTTAGATGCCCGAAGCAAAATCTTAAAGAAAAAAAAAACAAGGATTGGCTAATAGTATATACTAGCGTATCTCGCGTTGCTTACGCAACGCGTTTAGGTATTTATACTCATTGACTAAATCTCAATGGATAGAATAATTAAATATTTACCAACCCAGAATTGTGTAAAAGGTATTAAATTTTTCTCATATTTTTAGTTAGTCTCTTATAATTTACATTACTTCTTCAAATAATAATTTATAAATTATTGCAGTTTGAAATATTCTGTGAATATTGCAATTTAAAAAAAAGAAGAAATCACTTAATTAATAGATTATTGATTTCTTAAACTACTTCGATACTATGATATAAAAATTTCATGATTTCTTAAACTACTTCGATACTATGATATAAAAATTTCATGTCGGGAATAGCTTTAAGAGATCAGAGATCACCAACCTTTTGAATGATTTCTTTTTGAGAAGCTTGTCAATGAAGTGACAAAGCAATCATTATTGCGAGATCAGATGACTTTATTGGACCAAATCCAATCTGTCATTTTAGCCTTTATAAGATTTTTATTTATTGTTACACTATTGATTTGATAGTATCATGTTGATTGTATGTATTTTATTGTTTATACAGTGCGCACACCTAAAGACTAAAATAATATAACTTATGATACAGAAAAGATATAATAAAAAGGAAGCTGCTAAATTGTAGCCAAGCTAATTTGCTACAATTTAGCGGCTTTATTTTGAAAATAATTATTATATATTATTGATTTTTACCACGTTGAATATGTACTATTTTTATATAATACGTTAAAAAATTAACAAATATGGGACAAGTCACATGTTTTGGTCTTTGTTTATTGGCCAATTTTTAAAAAATTTGTTAATTAATAAAGTTTTAGCCAGTAAAAAAAAATTTTAACCAATCAAAATATAAGTAATCAATAAAACATCAAAATTCATTATGAATTTTTTTAAAATGGAACAAATTCGTTGCAAATTAGCATTTTAGTCTTTAGATGCTGCGAACTATACTATTTAAATTGAGTTACTAGAGTGATTCCTGGAAACAAGTCACTATGTTTATTACCAAACAATTGAGTGCACACATTATATGATTAAGATTGAGTTAGTTTGAATTAGAATTATTATAGTTTCTATTAAGATTTACTGTAAAAATTCTGCAAAGAACTTACTTGCTAATGCAAACACACAGTGGTAAACTCACTATGCTGGTGATTAAACTATGTAATTAAGGTTTGATCAGAATAATTGTAATTTCTACCATGAGTTATCATAAAAAGGTTTGTTACAAAACTTACTGATTGTTGCAGTAATATAAGGTTGAATTGGTTTGTATTAGAATTATTATAATTTCTATCATGAGCTATTATAAAAAAAATTTAGTTATATAGTGGTTGAGTTAGTTTGCATTAAAATTACAGTATAATTAAGTTACTGTAAAAATTTTGGTACAAACTTACTGCTACACTATAGCCACAATCCACAATATATAATTAGGTTGAATTAATTTGCATTAAAGTTATTGTAATTTCTACTATAAATTAAAAATTCATCTGCAGAATTGCTATTATAGTAACTATAGTATGCAGTTAAGGTTGAGTCAGTTTGTATTAAAATTATTGTAATTTATATTATTAGAACTACATTAATTGCAGTTGTTGAGCTACTTTAGAAAATTATTGCAAAATTTACTTACTATTCAAAATGACCATAATATGCAGTTAAGCTTGAGTTGTTTTGAATTTGAAGTATTGTAAAATTCTGTTATAGAACATACTTGTTATTCCATATTAGCTATGCAATTAAGGTTGAATTATTTTGCATTGGGAATTATTGTAATTTTTATATAGTTAAAATTGAGGTAGCAATTATTATAATTTTTGCTAAGAGTTAGTAAAAAATTCTGTTATAAACTTATTTACTATGGCCATAGTATGCAGTTAAGATTGAGTTGGTTTATATTAGAATTATTGTAATTTTATAATGAGTTACTGTAAAAATACTGTTATAGAAATTACTTAATAACTATATTATGGTTAAATTTGAGTTAGTTTGTATTAGAGTTATTATAAAATTCATTGTATTACGTAAAAAATTCTATTATAAAAATTACTCACTATTCTAAACACATCTATAGCTGAGTTAGTTGGTATTTGAATTATTATAACTTAACTGTAAGATACTGTTAACAATTTCATTATATACTTACTCAATTATGCAGTATATAGTAATAAGGTTGAGTTAATTTATATTGAATTATTATCTGTTATGATTATTATTATAAGTTATTATAAAAAAAGTTATATTACAGAATTTACTATTCTAGAAATATGTGGTTGAAATCAAGTTAGTTTGTCATTACTTCTACTATGAATTACTATAAAAAAATCTGTTACAAAACTCACTATTCTGGTGATTACAGTATGCAGTTTATTTTGAATCAAATTATTATTGTTAAAGTTGGTTAGTTTGAATTAGATTCTTGTAATTTCTGTAGCAAGTTACTGTAAAAAAATTATGTTACAAACCTTATTTTCTATTCTGGTAACCACAGTTTGCAATTAAGTTAAGTTAGTTTATATTAGAATTATTGTGATTCTATTATATAATGTTATAAATTGTGAGTTATTATAAAATAGCTATTCCATTAACACATTATTTGTATTGAAATTATTACAATTCTACTGAGTTATAGTTAAGTTAGCATATTAGAATTATTGCATTTTCTATATAGTTTAAGCTAATTTAGTTTGTATTAAAATTATTGTATAGGTAATTTCATATATTCCAGTACAGCTATATTACTATAGAAAGTAAAAAATTTTTATATAATAATTTATTTTATTAATTTTTTTTAAACTTATCTTTTAAAAAAAACAGTACATTATAATATTAAGTTATAAATATTAATTTTTTATATTTATATTAAATATTTTCTATAATCAATTTTTAGTCTATTAAATGTCAGGGATGATGCTAAAATTAGATGATGCTAAAATCCACACGATCTACATATCATCATATCTCCTACAATTTCTGAAAAATTATGAAAACAATCGATCTACTATGTAAGGGAAGTGCCGTTTATTACATAATTTCGAGAGGGGGAGGTGAGTTAGCAGTCTATCACGTCTATATATTATATATGATATAAAATTATTTTGGCTGCTAATTAGATCACGGGGGGAGAGGTATGACCTCCTAATAAAAATAATTTACGTAATAAATGGCAAAACAATCTGAACGCTATAACCGGTCGGTATGCCTATATGCTACATAAATTGCATTCTTGATATCTATATACAGAAGACCTTCTAACTGTATCAAAAAGGTGACCCTTATAGATGAGGGTGAAATTACTCTTTATAATAAGAAGTTTTTGTTGAGATTGTTGAAATTACTTGATGGTGAAATTGGTGAAATTAGTTTTTCAATATTAAAAATTAATTTAAATTATGTCAAAAATTAATTAAAACTAAGCTAAATCAAATACAATAATTGTTTTAGATTTAATTTATAAACATATTAAAAATGTTAAAATTATTATTGAAATTAAAAAAAATTGAAAATGAATTTCACCGCCAACTATAGTGACCCTAACCCTAACTCTAACCCTAACCCTAACCCTAACCACGAAGCAAAAAGAGTCTATAAAACCACTAACAAAAAAAAAACTTAGTTAAATCTAGTATAGTTCGTGGTCAGGGTTTGGGTTGGTTTAGGGTCAACTTTTTGATACAGTTAGAAGGTCTTCTGTATATAGATATCAAGAATGCAATTTATGCAACATATAGGCATATATTTTGAATTAGAATTTTTATCGTGTAATCGATTTTGACTGTGACATAACGATAATGCTAAATTGATTCAAAGGCAATAATCAGGCTTCTCATCCAGCCTCTTTCTTGGCTGCCAATTGAATTAACCTGACTGGCTATACTGTTATAGCATTTGATTGTTTTGATTACGTAGTGTAAATCGATTGTTCAAAAATTTTAGAAAATCCATTGCACATGTAATCACATGGATTTCAGCATCATCCGATTTCAGCATCATCTCCAACATTAAATAATATTAAATTTATTTACTTATTAAATAGTTATTAGTTTTTTTATTATGCAATTATAATTTATTTATAAGACAAAATATTTTTAATAATATTTTAAATATAAAATAAAATTTTTATAAATTTTAAAAAATTTTTATTAATCCAACAAGCAACTCTTTCCAACGATCACTTGTACAAATTTGTGAACAAACGAAAAACAAAAATTTTTTTAGTAAAAAACAAAGCAGCTATTTATACTAGTTTTTATAAAGGTTAACTATCTTCTCTCAGTTCTTCGGGGACTCCTTTATATATTCAGCACGCAAGCCAGAAGCTCAGGTGTGCAAAATAACAGGCAGTGGGTACCCTTAGTACAAAAAATTCTGGTAGAAGTTTTCTTTCATCGACGAAGGTGTTATAGCTTGGCTAAGCAGTGAAGTAAAAAATGAGTCTTTCAAATCTCTCCTTAAGGTTTTTTGGTTACAAGAACATATTTGACCATATACCCTCTATTATATTCTTGCTGGAAGTTTTTTAACTGGAATTTTTGACGGAAAGTGGAAAATCCGTTATATCTCCTCCAAAAGATCGGCATTGTTGTTCCTATTCTAATCTGGAAGAAGGCATGCAGGTGGATAAACAGGAACAGATGTATAATGAGACATGACACAGTGGAGTAGGCTGATTAGTAGAAATGAAATTTTAGACTTTTCTTTTTTTCTTTTTATGTACATATAGTACTTTGGCGAGGTGTTTCCTTGCGCAGTATTATATAATTTTTACCTTTTGTCCGTCTTTTTGCTTTTTTCTTCTGTTTTTTCACTTTTACTTTTCTTGTTGAACTTGGTTTTTCATTTAGGTAGTTTTTGTTATTCCCCTATTTTACTTCTCCTTGTATATTTCTTCTTATTATAGTTTTTCTTGTAGTAGGATCTTTCTACTAGAAAAGGTAGGAGAAGAAAGTTTAAAAAGAAGGCAATCTTGATATAGTTAGCAGGTGCCTGCTAGTAATAGGAGGGATTATATTCTCAGTAAGTTGAAAATCTGAATTGAGTCAAAATTTTGCAGGCTGGTCGCATTTGGATAAAATCGTGTAAGCTTTCTGTTAGAGTAGAATAAATGTATATATTTTAGTTATACAATAAAGTCTGCAGATACAGAGGGCAGGATTGCTGAATTTTAAAAAAAATTTTTTATTAATTTAGTTTTAGGTTAAATACTGGTTAAATAACTAGTAAATAAGAACAATATAATAGTTTTTAGTTTAATATATACTTATATAATAAGTTAGTAAAATTTATAATTAATAAAATTTTAATTAATATCATATTAAAATTCAAATTTAGAGAATTATTTTTTATGATTATATATTATTAAAATTTTTAAAATTTAAAAATTTATAGATTTTTGAAGTTTTTTAACTAAAATAGGTATTATTTTTACTATATAAATTATATAATAAACTAGATTAAATTAGTGTTTTATTTTGATATAACTTTTTATTGTACATAATATCTTTGTTTAAAATTTTGCAAACTTTTTTTGATAGTTACATCAAGGTACTTGCGTAGTAGCACAAAAAATACTTAATTTTAATTAGTTAAACTTTAAAAATAAGCAAATTTTTAATTTTAATTTTTTAGAATTTAAAATTGAATAAATTTAAAGATTTTTTAAAAACAATTAAATTATCAAATCATAAAATTTTTTTTATATATATATTGTCTAGCTATTCAAATAATATATATATTTTTTTAATTGCTAGTTAATAAAAGAAAATTAGTACTTACTATATACTAACTTTAATTTATTCAATTGAACTACCAGAATATATAAAATAACCAATAATTCTATTAGAAATTATTATAAAGAAATTGTTACAGAATTTTACTCATTATTCTAGTAGTATAGTATAGTTAAAATTGAGTTAATTTGCATTAAAATTATTATGATTTTTATTACAAAACTTGCTATTTTAGTAACTGCAATATAGGGTTCTGTGAATTAGTTTAGTTTAAAAAAAGGTTAGGCTCAGATTTAATAAACTTAAACCTGAACCTGAACTTGAAGAAATTTTTGTACCTGAACCTGAACTTAAAATTTATAAATATAAACTAAACAGAATTTAAAAAAAGTTTAGTTCAAGTTTAGTTCAAAGTTCATGAACATGATCAAGGTTCATGATATATGCATATGTTTTCTAATGCACAAAGTTAGTAGAATTAAAACCTGAACATCTAGTACAGAGGTCATATATTATACATTTTAGCAAAATCTCTGAAAATTTAAGAAGCATAAAAACAGTTTTTGGCAATTATCTTGGCATTCAGTAGTCCAATTTGAATGAATTTTTTAAAAAATGAAGCTCTTAGTAAAGCATATCTAAAAAAAAAAAAAGCTTATTCAATTCTAATTACTAGATTAGAAGTTATTTAAGTAAATATAGGTTTGATATTGTTGGCAAATTAAGTCAAAATTGGCCAAAATCCAGTTATAACCTATATAAGAGATGTCCAGGGTCCTGTAGAATTTAGAGAATATAGATAACATTTTGTATAAGTTATTAATAAAATCATTAAAAATTATTATTTTACTTGAAAATTTTACTAATTCATCATAACTTCTTGTACTAAGTAAACTTGTTTAGCACAAAAAATATATCAAATTGGCATATTTTATTTTTACTTTTTTAAAATTTAAAGAAAAGGCTAACTTTTGAAAATTTTTATCAAAATTTAAAATTAAGTATCTTTGCTTCAAGCTTTAAGAAAAATAAAATAAAATATACTAAAATGATATATTTTTTGGCTCTAAACAAGTTTATTTAGGCCAAAAAATTAGAATTAATTAGTAAAATAAATTTGTATAATTATATTAATAAAATTGTACAAATTCTATTATTATCTAAATTTTACTAATTGATTCTAACTTTTTTCTCTAAATAAACTTGTATAGTACCAAAAAATATATCATTTCAGTATATTTTATTTTTCTTAAAATTTATAACAAAGATACCTAATTTTGAATTTTTAATAAAATTTCTAAAACTAAGATTTGTTCTTTAAATTTTAAAAAAAGTAAAATAATATATACCAATTTAATGTGTTTATTGGTGCTGGACAAGTTTACCTAGTACTAAAAGTTATGATTAATTAGTAAAGTTTTATAAAAAATATTTTACTAAAGCATTTTAACTTTTTGCTCTAAATAAACTTATTTAATACCAAAATTACATTATTTGTATTTTATTTTAATTTTCTTTAAATTTGAGGCAAATATACTTAATTTTAATTTTTGATAAAAATTTTAAAATAAAGTATTCTTACTTCATATTTTAAGAAATTAAAATAAAATATACAATTTAATATATTTTTTGGTGCTAAGCAAATTTACTTAGTACATGAAGATACAGTCAGACCTTTCTATAATCACAAGTTGGTTGAACTTTATTTTGGTAATTATATAAAGGTGTAACTATAAATAAAATTCTTGTTATGATCATATGACCAAAGGCCAATAAGTAATACCGTATATTCCTGAAAATAAGCAACCTTTTTTTTGGCAGTTTTAGCCCAAAAAATCGGGGGTTGCTTATTTTCGAGTTATACAGGTTTTCAAAGATTTATGCCCGATAGTATAGGTTGCTTATTATCGGGTATTATCTTTTTAAAAAAAATTCACACGCATTTAAACTTGCACGAACAGGTTATGCATGTACGTACGCACAAAGAGCAAGCATGTGTATTATTAAACATATGTACATATGTTTAATAACGCACATGCTAGTACTTGAATACGTATACTAAGTATATATTATTTTTAGTATTTTTTTTAATGGTTTTTTTAATTTTTTTTTTATTTTTTTTTTTACGATTTTAAATTTTTTTTTACAATTTTTTTTTAGTTTTTTTTTTAAATTTTTACAATTTTTTTATTTTTTTTATATTTTTTTAGTGTTTTTTTTTTATTTTTTACCATTTTTTAAAAAAATTTTTTCGATTTTTTAATCTTTTTTTAACGCTTTTTTTATATTTATTATTTATTTATTTTTTTTTANTTACCCCCCTCCCCCCTAAAAAATCACCTGATTTTTGTTACTCCCCTAATAATATTAAAATAAATAACATGAAACTGATCTATACCTTATAGCAAGTCTTTTTTATATAAAAATATTTTTTTATATATTTTTTTTGATTTTTTTTGATTTTTTTAAATTTTTTATTATTATTTCGTTTTTTTAATTTTTTAATATTTTTTTGATTTTTTATTTATTTTTTTTTATAATGTTTTTTGTATTTATTTTTTTTATTCTTTTTAAATTTTTTTACTTTTTATTTTTAAATGTATTTTTTTTTAAATTTTATTTTTTTATAATTTTTTATTATTTATTCTGACATTTTTTTTATTATTTCTTTTTTTTAAATTTTTTTATTATTTTTTTTTAAATTTTTATTTTTTCGAATTTCTTTTAGTGATTCTTTTTTTATTTTTTATTTTATTATTATAATTTAAATATTAATTTAATATTTATTTATTTATTTTATTTTATTTTTTATTTTTTTTTAAACGCATATATTATTTTAATTAAATTTTTTTATTTAACTTATTTATTTTTTTGATTTATTTATCTTTTTTACTTTATTAATTTATTTATTTAATTTTTTAATTTTAGTACGGGAATCAAGTTAGCGTGGAAAGAAAATACCGGTATGAATGCATATATACAATAGTAAATACATATGCATGTACTGTACGTATGTAAATCCTCAGTTAGGAAATAATAACATGATATCGTGATAGTGAAAAAAATGTTTCCTTGTTATTTTCCTACTGGGAAAATAATACTGTATGATTGTATGATTTGAGGGGTGCTTATTTTCGGAATAAAAAAAATTACTATTGTTTTCGGCTTGAAAACATGAGATAGCTTATTTTTGGGTATTAGAGGTTTTTAGGTTTTTTGCTCGAAACTAAGAGGTTGCTTATTTTTGCAGTAGCTTATTTTCGGGAATATATAGTATTTGTATATACAGTACACTCTGTCAAAACTGGTATTAGTAATATGAGCTGACCTCAGCCCATCAGCCAAGTTGGTGGGCGGGTCAGCCCTTGACCCACATTCCTGCAGATCAGCCAGGCTAGTATATAGTTAAATTATTTCATCTGATAGAATTTCATTGTATAACTTATAATTATTAGTTAAATCACATGTAGAACATTCTCAAGTTAGTGCTTACAGTCAATAACTGTCTACTGTATATAACTAAAATTGAATAGTCGACTTTTCTAGTTGATATTTATAAATTCAACTAGTCAATTAGGAGTTTTGACTGCTCACTGATTAAAGTACTAATTATCAATTATAAGTTAGTAAACCACTATCATACTTATCACTTTTATTTCCAACTATAAGAAAATAACCCAGTAGATTACTAGCCATAAGAGGACCCATTGGGCACTCTTATAACTGCATACAGTAGATTCACTATATATATGCATCTTATGCACTTTTCCTACTATTTGTAATTTATGTAACATTATATGTATATGTGCTTATGATAGGCTGATCATTATATCATTATATCGACTAATTTAATGCATCTCTGTGTAATTTTTTAGCAATTGAAATCTTGCACAAGTATTGTGATATAATTCTGACTATTTTCATATTGAGAAGATCAAATTATAAAACTATTTTGCATTTTGTTTGACTGAAAGTTTAACAATATGATCCGCCCTGTCGACTTGGCCAATTAATTTCTGCAGCCAGGCCGACCTGAGAATTTGGCATCAGCACGTATCACTAATTGGTATACATGGTGGAAAGGGTTTGTATAAGCTTTGAGAAGTTGTCAGATTTAAAATACTAATAGCCTAATGGGCACATAATCCTATCTAAATATAACTGGCCAAATCATATTTAGTTATACAAAATTGAATTTGGGCCAATTAAATCGATTAATTTTACTTTACAAATCTGATATCTTATAGAAGTTTTATAGATATCTGATATTTGAGTATCAATTATCAGAAATAACAGGTTATCAGATTTGAATTATAGAACCAATATAGTAGATCAACTTTTATCAGTTATGGAAGGTTATCAGTTTTAGTATGATCAGTTTTGACAAGGTGTACTGTATTTAAAATACTATTAGAGGGCGCCAGAAATTATCTAATTTCTTAGGAGAAGAGGAGGGATTTTGGCCTAATCAGGTTACTATATATCCTTAATTCTGATTGGCTAATACAACATATTATTTATATAAAATATATTTAAAAAATACTATATATAAAAATTTTATTAGTTAATAACTTTTGATTAACTGGTCCAATTTGGATGATTTAACTATCAAAATAATCTTCTCAAAAAGCAGATTCTAACAAGACAATATTACAAAAATCTAATTACAGAATCATAAGATCAATATAGATTTGTGCATTATTTCCTATATAAGGTAAATAGGAGTATTGTGTTCAGGGGGTATTGTAACCAAGTAATATATTTTGTAATCTAGTAAACGGAATTGAATAAATTTTATACTATTCGATTCGTCTCATTGAGATAAATTAAATAGTATAAAATTTGCCCAATTCTGATTACTAGATCACAAATATTATCATTTATGCAAAATATAGATTTTGCGCATATTTAAATTTATCATTAAGAGTTAATATATGTACCTGAAGGTACATATCTGCATTATGTGATCTATAGATTGCTACCAAAATTTAAGATTAGGTGTAATATTATATGATCAGAAAAATTTAAAACAAAATGTTCATTTTGACAAAAATTGCTCATTTTGCAAAAAATTGGATATTAAACCACTTTCTTTATATTAATAAAAAGATTTCTTTAATTGGTAATCTGAATAAGATCTGCAGAATTACTATATTGGGACAATAATAAATTTTGGAATAAATATAATGTAAATTTTTATTATAGGCTTCAATCTGAGCAGAGTTAAATAAAAAGTATTTTTTTATTAAGTTAACAATACATGTAAATTAATTAAAATTGTAGAGCTTATCAAGATGCATCTAATAGTGGCTAGATCATCCAAATCAGCCCAGTAGATAGTGAGTTATCATTAAAAAACGATTGGCTGACTATATAAAATCTCTATGTAAATGATATTTGTTTATATAGAGAAATTATATAGTCAGCCAATCATTTTTTAATAATAACTCGCTCCACTGGCCAATTTGGATAGTCTAACTACTGTTAGATGTGTTTTGACAAGCTTTACAACTTTCAATTAATTGACATATATTATTAACTTAATAAAAAAAATGCTTTTCATTTAACTCGTCTCAGATTGAAGCATATAGTTAATATTATAAAAATTTTGACACAATTTCTAATATAGAAATTCTGCTGATTTTATCCAATCAGCAATTAAAAGATTTTAATATATAACAGTCTAAACCCAAACCTTAATATAATTCTCATCCTAACTTAACCTAATATAAACAATATTGGCATTACTATTTTTGTATATAATACCATCTAATCAAAATAATGGGTACAAAAAATTTAATTTACTCTAGTATATTTATATTAATTCATTAAATATATATATAATATTTAATAGTTAATAACTTCTGATCTACTGGTCCATTTTGGACAATTTTACTGCCAAAATGACCATCTCAGTAAGACAATTCTAACAAGCATAAAATCGTCAAAATCCAATTAGGAGATACTAAGATCGATATAGATTTATCTTAGTTATAAAATTATATTAGTAAATCTGCAAATTTTTACATATTTAACTTTAACAATCTTAGAATCCTGTAATTGGGTTTTAATGATTTTGTGCTTGTTAGAATCATTTCACTAAGACAGTTATTTTGGTAGTAAAATTATAAAATAGACCAGTAGATCAAATTATCACTGTCAAATAATTGATTATAATACACCTCTCTAGAATTTAGCTTTTATATTATATTTGTGTACTAATTATTTAGGAAATTAGTAAATAGTGCACACCTATAGTAACAAATATAAATAATGATTAGAGTTAGGGTTAGGGTTAGGGTCAGGGTCAGGGTTAGAGCTAGGGTTAGGCTAGAGTAAGAGTTAAAGTTAAAGTCAAAATTAAAGTTAGAATTAGAGTTAAAGTTAAAATTAATACAGAATTGCGAGAGGATCATTTTTTGTTAATAACACAACAGGGGTTACCCTAGTAAAATTTTAAGTAACATAAAAGGGGTGCACTATATTACAAAACCCAATTATTTATATCTAAAACTATATAATATAAAGATTTTTTATAGTAATAGATTCTTTAATAAGTATAGTGCAAATAATAAACATTCTACAAAAATCTATTTGCTTATTAAAAATATTTTATTAGTAGAAACTTTAACCCAGTATTGTCACTTGGATGTTTTTTGGACATTTTGGACATTTGTTCAAATTAAAATTACTTAAAATTTTATTAAGATAATCTATTTTAATTTTTTCACCAATAAATCCAGCACCTAAAAAAATATATAATTATATATTTTTTTAAATTACTTTATTGATTAGTTAAACATGGGACATAGGCTTGGACGATTTTGGACAATCTTAGACATTGGACAAAAACATAGTATGGACACATCCAAGTGACAACACTGCTTTAACCTAGCCACAATATCCCTATTTACCCTATAGTATTTATTTAATAAATCCTATATATATAGTAATAATACACAAATCTATATTGATCTTATGATCCTATTATTAGTTTTTTTGTAATTTTGGGCTTGTTAGAATTCTCTTCTTGAGAGGACCATTTTGGTAGTTAAATAATCCAAATTAGACTAGTGGATTATTATATTCTATAATATTTAATAGTAAATAACTTTTATTTATTGGCACAATTTAGATGATTTAACTACCAAAATAATTCTTTTAAAGAGAGGATTCTAACAAGCCCAAAGTTACCAAAATCTAATTACAAAATCATAAGATTGATATAGATTTGTGTATTGTTACTATATAGTATTTATTTAATAAGGGAATAGAAATTTGTCGCACCTGCGACTTGTCGCACCCCCTGATTTCGACTAATCAAATTGTACGATTTTGTAGATGAAAAATTTTAAGTTTTAAAAATTAAAAATATTACTAGTAAAATATAAAAATAAATAAGCGATATCAAAGCACATAATGTAAAATTTTATTCTGAACAACCTTTTCTAAGTCATAAAGATAGATTGTCTTAGTAAAAAATACCATTTTATAAGAAAAATCAAAAATTTTGATTGTTAGTATATATAAATTTTTTTTACTAATATAATCTATATTTACGTTCAATTCTTACATGTAAAATTTTACGCTAAACAACTTCTTTCTAAGTTAAAAAGTAGATTGGTTTAATAAAAAAAAAAGTTATATATATATGTGTGCTAACTTTGGAAAATTTTGATTTTTCTTATAAAACTTTTTTTTACTAAAACAACCTATCTTTACAACTTAGAAAAAGTTGTTCAGAATAAAATTTTACATTATATAACATGCTATTTTATATATATTTTACACTTTATTAAGTAAAATTTTAAATTTTTAAAAAATAAAATTTTTTGCTTATAAAATCGTGTGATTTGATTGGTCGAAGCAGGGCTGCAACATGTCGCAGGTGTGACAAATTTATTTTTCCTATTTTTATTATATAAAATTTCATAAATTGTCATGTTCTTATATGAATTGCTAATTAGATTAAATTAATCAGAGCTATTTGAGGTACAAATCTTTTTGCACCAGGCTATTTTTGGTTAAAATTGAGTTGGTTTGCATTAAATTTATAATAACTTCTATTGTTAGTCACTGTAGTAATACAGATTATATAATAAGATTGAGTTATAGTAGTTTGCATAAAATTGTCATAATGTCTATTATAAATTACTTTAAAAAATTCTGTTATATGATCTGCTAATGTGGTACATAGCAGTAAAGATTAAGTTAGTTTGTATTGAAATTATCATCTTTATTCTGGCAATTACAATATGAAATTTGTTTGCAAAGCGATTATTGTGATTTCTACCTTGACTTATAGCTGATTTCAAAATTAGTAGAACATGTGAGAAAATTTTTGTTGATCTGCAGTAAATTTTCAGTAATTACATTTACCGAAAATTTTATGCGATTGTTGGTAATATGTTTTTCGGCTATAACACAATTTTCGGTATAATATATGATCTAATTTATACATTATATTCAGTATTATGTCGAAACTTTCAAAACAAATCCATTGGCAAATAGTCGAAAAAAGTTTAGATGGTTTACCAATTTCGTACAATTGCTAAACACTTAGGTGTTAGTAAATCTTCTGTTAGTCAGGTTCTTAAACAATTTATGCAGTATGGCTGTGTTGAAGAACTTCAAGCACTCGTAGGAAGGCCACGTTTAGTGTTTCTATGAACCTGAACTGAACTGAACTTAGGTCAAGTTCAGGTTCAGGTTCAGGTTCAGTATTGAAATTTTAGGGCTGGTTCAGGTTCAGGTTCAGTATTGAACTTTTAGGTCTGGTTCAGGTTCAGTTCAGGTTCAGTTTATAAGTTCATGAACATGTTCAGGTTCAGTCTGGTGTTTATAAGAACTAGTAATTCTAGGTTTGGGTCTGGGTTTGGTCTAGTCCAAACCAGACTCAAATTCTAAATTTTATTATTAAAACTTTATACTAAACTCAAACTCAATTATAAGTTTGGTCGGGCTAGTCCAAATTTTGCATACTTGTTTGAATCTGAATTAAAATATATGTATTTTTTGATACTAAACAAGTTTACTTAGAGTGAGAAGTATAAACCAGTTAGTAAAATTTAGAGAATCATAGCATTTTGTATAATTTTATTAATAAAATTATACAAATTTCTATGATTCTCTAAATTTTACTAATTGATTATAACTTCTTGATACACATCACTCTGGTTATACCAACATCTGGATATAATGACATTATAGTAAAATCTTTCTATACCGACATTTTTTTTTAAAAATTTAATATAAAATGTCGGTATAACTTACTGTATCGACATTTTGAATTTTTTTACTAATGAACCAAAAATGTCGATATAACCAGAGTAACGTGTATAAGTAAACTTGTTTAGCACCAAAAAATACACAATATCGGTATATTTTATTTTATTTTCCTTAAAATTTGCATTAAAGATGCTTAATTTTAAATTTTTGATGAAAATTTTCAAAATTAAGCATTTTTTTCTTCAAATTTTAAGAAAAGTAAAATAAAATATTCTGATTTGATGTTTTTTTGGTGCTTAACAAGTTTACTTAGTGCAAGAAGTTATGATCAATTAGTAAAATTTAGTGAATTATAGAAATTTGTATAATATTATTAATAAAATTATACAAATTTCTATGATTTTCTAAATTTTACTAATTGATTCTAACTTTGTGATTTAGGTAAACATGTGCATATATTATGAACCTGAACATGTTCATGAACCTTGAACTGAACCTGAACTGAACTTTTTTTAAGTTCAGGTTCAGGTTCATGTTCAATAATTTTAAGTTCAGGTTCAGTTTAGTATTGAACTTTTAGAGCAGGTTCAGGTTCAGGTTCATTGAACCTGAACCTGAACCTCTATTGAACTGAACTGAACTTCGGAACCCTAGCCAAGTTTATTTACTAAAAGTGTTCTAAAGTATCTCGAAGCCCTTTTAAAAAAAAAGCCTGATTGGTATTTGTACAAGTTACAATCACAAATAGAGCTCCAGTTAGGTCGTAGCATTTGTCTTTCAACAATCTGGAGAGCAATACATACTCTTGGATATACACATAAACAGGTATATATAGAATAATTTTTTAAAATAATTTTAAAAATACATTTTACATATTGTATATTTAAATTAATTTTATTAGCTATAAAAACTTGCAAAAGAAAGAAATGAAATTGATAGAAGAAATTTTGTTCTAAAGATGTCTCAATATACAGCCAATCAGTTGATTTTTTCAGACGAATTAGCTTATGATAGAAGAACTCTCACACATCATTATGGTTGGAGTTTTTTAGGTCATCGTGCACAAAAATTTTCATTTTTTGTTAGAAAAAACAATTTACTATTGAGGGTGCATTATATATTAATGGTCTTTTAGTATATAGTATTCAGGATGGTTTTATGAATACTCAAGATTATGAAAGTTTTATTGAAAATGTTTTAGTAAGTCTTATTAATATTAAATTTATATATAAAAAAATAAATAAATAAATAATATATTAAATATAAATTAATTCGTGATCCACATGGGAACCAGTGAAATTTATTATTAGATTTTGGGAAAATATTTGCAGATCATTTATAAAAGAAGTAAAAAATGGCAAACTTTATTTCATATTAACCAGGCAAATTAAATTCTGGCTGTATTAAAATAGTGGTACAACCGATTATGTAAGACCAAAAGAATCAAGTATCGGTATTTTTTTTAAAAAAAGTTCGATTACTAAAAACTTTACATTGGGGAAACACCAGATTCTGCCCCTCTAAAACCTTAACTTTTTGCGATTCGGGTACGTACATATGTAGACTTTTATTACATACTATCGTAAATTTTTATTTGTGCTATTCTTTGCTTGTGTTGCGCTGCATATCTTGCGATCCAGTTTTGAATAGTTGACACTTTTGGAACGTTGCTTTCCTACAGATTACCCATTTTTACCAACTCTATTAATTCCTTCCACATCTTTTCCATGCTATATCTATTGCTTTTATCAGCATTACCCACCAAAAAATATCCTTCCAAATAAGTTATTACATGCTTACTAATTCTTTTACCTGCTCCTTTTTTTCCGAATTTTTGATTTTCCTTTAGTGCCCACCCTAATGTAAGTGGAAATT
The DNA here is from genome assembly GCA_003550325.1 of Gigaspora rosea. Classification (NCBI taxonomy): domain Eukaryota; kingdom Fungi; phylum Glomeromycota; class Glomeromycetes; order Diversisporales; family Gigasporaceae; genus Gigaspora; species Gigaspora rosea. The sequence continues at coordinate 44,174 of QKWP01002491.1, read as the reverse complement.
CTTCATGAATGCTTTTTATTTAGTGGTATATGATGAATTTTATAAGTCTATATATTGACATAAAAAATTGTGATTATGAATGGATTTAATATTACTTTCTTCCTTTGCTTGGTTTTTGTAGGTCGTCAGCCATCAAGTGATGAGAAATAACTCCTAAAAATATAGATCAGATAACCATATAATTTGTAGAAAAATATAATAGAATAGTAGCATATTACCTGATTTATGTAGTAATGGGACAAACCATGGAAATTTGGGGGTCGAATGCTGAGCTACTTGAGGATTCGGTTTTTGTATTTTTTTCTTTTTCAATTTCTCTAATTTCAGCAGTAAAAAATTGTTCCATTTACCAATATTAGGCATAGCACGTGCTCGAATGTATCCCGCATAATCGTCATCGCACGGCCACTCCCATGAGAACCAATTGGAGTTGCCCGGCAAAGTATTGATCTGTTTTTTACCTGAAACTATTTAAAAGGCCAAATTATCCAATAGTTTAAATCTTATACACTTGTCTTACCTTTAGTACGTTCTGGTTCTAAGTGGGCTACTAATGTTCCACGAATTCCTTCAATCGCTAATTCAATATCTGATCCCTGTGAAATATCAATCCTAAACGGACGCGACGACTGATTTCATGTGAAATCTAGAGATATTTAGAAAAAAAAAGGAAATAAAATAAAATAAAATAAAAAGAATAAAATAAAACCGAAAAAAAAAATTGGTAGGTAAACCTGTGCATGGTGAGAATCAATGGTCGTTTTGGCTTCCCTGGCTTTGAGAAAAGTCCATTTTCTAACATGGATGTTGTACCATTCTTTCCATTGCCACATAATCATCATTAGATCTGCATTGTGATAATGAGGTCCATTATCAGATAAAAAAGAAATCCATTCGGGCTGAGGATTAAGTTCAGTTATTGCGGCATGTAACGAGGAAGCTGTGAACCAAGCATCTTGGCGTGAATCCGTCAACCAATGGTCAAAAGCATGAACTTGTAACTTATTGCTATCGGGCAGGTGAGTATATATCAATACTAAGTGCAATAACCATCCCTTTTTTCCAAAGAAGTCTTGTTTTGTTTCACGTGCACTTTTGGGTAGAATTTTCATTTTATAGTCTACAACGATCACGGCCCCTTTTTTATCAAGTTCACCTAAATGCGCATTAAATTGTGCATTTAAATAAACTTTCTTGTTTGATGTGCCAAATAGTATAATAAGTATTCTCGTAGTTCTTTTAACTCTTCATGAATTTCAGATGGTGTATGATCTTGAATTTGTCTAAATAAGTAAAAAAACTCCACAATGATTACAGATTAGTTCATGCAATTCTGAGCAGGTTCCAAAAGCATAGAGCATACAATGATTAATGCAGGTATCGTGTTCTATATATCCAAAAAAATCCACTTTTAGTTCATTTTCATAATCTTTTTTTAAATATCTCTGTAGGTTATTACATTCGGATAATAATCATTCCTTATTATTATTGAATTACGAATTAGTCGATATTAAAGGGTAACCACATGTCAGATTCAAAATTGACAAGTTAAATGACATACCTTGAATACTATTCAACTTGTAATACGATGATTTCGCGGACATTTATTCCTGTGAAATCATCATATTACAAGTTGAATAGCATTCAAAGGGCGCTAGAATACAGATTAGTATAATATGGTATGGGCCGATTATGAAAATCTGTACCATACCGTTATATATATTAACGTTAGGGTTAGGAATTATAGGTATGGTTGTTCCGTACCATACTGATCCGTTTATCCATACCATACTGATCTCCAAAGGGCGCCAATTAATATGTTGTATTTAATACCTGATGGTCCAAGTCTGCATAGCATTGTACTAATGCTCTAAGCTCATCAAATGTTTCATATCCATACATATTACAGATTGAGCAAAGACCACCTAAGTCTTCCTTATATTTATATTGGCCGCTTTGTAGATATTTATAAAACGATGTCCTTTTAACGCCGTTAGGATACTCTTCATAAAACCGTTCCCATAAAGCCTCTTTATTATTTTTTAGATAATATACAGGTAATCCAGTAGTACTATCTGTTTTATAAGAGCTCATTACTACGTTCGCTTTATTTTGAAAAAAATATTCAATTTGTTCTTTCTTTTCTGGTGCTAATTTTTCTAAAGTAATCTTAGGCTTTTCAAGTTGGATACCTCCCGGACTATTAATACACTCATATTGGCGTGCTTTAGCAATTAGATAGTTTGAGACCTAAGATAAATATTTTGTTAGTTCAAATGTTTTTTAAATATTGCTTTATGAGATACTAACTGGTAACTTTTTTTTAATTGCATCATAAGGAATTTTGTCTGCAATAATTGACAATATTCTCCTCTTTCCATCTATTCCACGAATATTAACGTCTAATGCATCCTGAAATGCATTCCAAAATTGTTCTGCGACATTTTCATGATTTTCTGGAGTAGTACTAAGATATCTGCTTTCATACAACTGCTTTAACGTCGCTTGGTCATTTGTCGGGTCTTTTGATCGAGTCCAAAATTCAAACTACAACTGTAAAGTTAGAATTATATATGTTATGCATCAGATTAATATTTGTGTCATTTTAAAAAATTATCCTAGTCATTTAAATTTTGCTCTAACATAATTTTTTTTTTCAGAGGAACGAAGGACAGCTTATTAAATCTGACACAAATTTTAATCTGACGTGCAGTAATATTTGTTTATCATTTATTTATTTAAAAGATTTACCTTAGATTCTTTTCCAAAAGGTGTTATGTTGGTGCAGCCTGTATATTGTAATAAGGCTCTCCAGGCGCGCAATTCGCGGTCTTTAATAATATAGTTTGGTGGGTATATTTCTTGTAATTTTGTTGTTAATTCAATAAGATTACTTTCTTGATTTTGCCAGCTAATAAAAAATTTTTCCAAATTATTGACATATTGATATGTTTTCTTAGATGATAATTAAAAAGCGTATTCATTATTTGTTCATTTTGCCAATCGTCTACAGTACACGAAAGGGTTAGTTCTTTGTTGATTTCTGACTTCGTTCGTTCATGTTCAAGTCCAAATAGCGTGTTTTCTGTAAATTGTGCTAATATACCAATTTTATTCCAAACAGAATTAGGGTTAGTATCACGAAAAATCTGAATTTCTTGAAAATTTTGATAAATTTTAACAATCGCTTCTTTATTATTAAATTCTTGAAAAAATATCGTTCGAGTTTTGTGAAAGTTATGCACAAAAAAGCTTCGATATCCTTTTCCAGCATAATTCCAATCAGGGTTGTTTGATTTACCAATTCCGAAAATAGTCAAGTTCAAGTTTCCAATTTTAAAAGCATAAGGATAAAAATAAATATCGGAAAGTAACATTTTACATATCTCTGAATCATCATAACCTATAACTAAGAGACCATCTAATCTAGTTTTTGTAGAAAAAGCTTGTTGATATATAGAAGTAACTGCTTCTGAAGAACTTTGACATATATTACTTTGCAAGGCTTCTGATTGACATATATACCCAGGTTCAAAATTATTCTGAACAACTGTAATTATGAAGTCACGCTGATTTACTTTAGTTATAGTTTTCATCCCGAGACGAACTGGATAGAGAAGTGTATATGCTAAGTCATTATGAGTTGGACGCGAAATCCACCAATCTTTAGTTTATGGCCCAAAATTTAAATTTTGTACAAGTTCGCCCCGTAATATAAGTGTAACTTTGTATTTTGACATGTTAGTACATTTACTAATAAAGTTGGTTGAATTTATATACTAAAGAGTGTGCTGTATGAATTATTTATTTTAGCATATGTTTTTTTTTATAAATTACAAATTGTTGCGCTCAGTAAATTTTATTTATAATCACTAACTGCTTGCTGAATTTAGAACGAAAGTTATTTTATTTTAATCAATATTTATAAGAGAATAAAGTTCTTTCAGTGGTTACAGATATAGTATACTGTACAGTACGCTATATACCTGAATAATGCTTATTAAAACTTTGACTCAAATAAACTGAAACAGGAATTTTAATAAAGGGATGCCATTGATGTATCTCAAAACTCCTGAACTTATTGCGCTTTTCAAATCAAACAATCGATTCTGTGAATTCTACTGTATGAGCCCCATGCATTGCTATTATAAAACAATAGCAACATTTGTAATTTACAGATTTGATTGTCTTATTAATTTGAAAAGTGCGATGAATAAGATTGAAATAGTTCATTTTTAGCGAAAGAGGTGCCTGTGGTCTTTAAAGCTCGTAATAATTTATATGCGCATAACAAATTTCTACTCTCATTGACTAAAATTTGGTATTTCAAACCAAATACCANGCGCATAACAAATTTCTACTCTCATTGACTAAAATTTGGTATTTCAAACCAAATACCAAACTTATAATTCAAGTTATACCAAATTTTAAGAGTTTAGTATTTGGTTCGATATAATTTTGAGAGTTTGGTATCCGGTTTGATATAACTCGCATGAAAGTGATGATACTCAATGTGCAGTGATAGATAAAATGCAAGCCAACATTATTTCGTACATACTATATAAATAAGAAATACCGTATAAGCGCGAAATAACGCTCGTGGACATTATTTTGGAAATTGAATTTCAAAAATAGTTTACGTGTCTCGAATTAGCATCCATAGGCGTTCCTCATTAACGCGCATCCTAATGTAGCATATAATCATTGTTAGAAAAATGATATATAGTCGGCCCCTTTATAAGTGCACTTCACATGCATTTTCTTTCTATGAATGCACTTCACATGCACTTTCTTACTTTCTTTCTACAAGTGCACTTTCTTTAATGAGGAAATGACGCATATAGGCGTATCCAAAATAACGCATAGATAGGCGTTATTTTGCGCTTATACGGTAGTATTTGACACTTTATTCGTGCGATTCCAAGAGAAAACTTGCATGTATTTTATGACGATACCAGGGCAGCCCCAAAAGCTCGGGTTGACAATTGATGTCATTGCCAAACATATATTATTTATAGTACAAATTCGGTATTAAAATACTATTGCAGTTGCAGTAGTGATATCAGAACTCCAGGAAGGCCACCCTGGTATTGTCATATTTTATGCGTGAGATAGTGCTAAGTATTTAATTAGAATCAAGTTTTATTTATATGAAAAATTAGATATCTTAACGTATTAGTATATTTTAAAAAAAAATAATATCAAGCATATGAAAAATAAATTTTTTTATATTGGGAATGCGTAGATTCGAAAATTGAGTAAAATTGTATATGTAGATTATCCCCATTTTTTATTATTGTAGATCACTAGTTCACACGCGGATCACGAATTAAATAGTTACCAAAAATGAATCCATTTCCTGAGCGATTTAGTGTTTTAGTTTTAGACAATGCAAGTATTCATAGAGGAACACATTTGCGTAATTTATGTCAATAAAAAGGTATCAAATTAGAATTCTTATCTCTTTATTCAACTGATTATAATCCTATCCCTTAATTTGTTATGCAGGCATATTTGCCTATAAAAATTTTAAAATTTTAAATTTTTTAAATAAAACCTTAAATATTAATTTTAGCTATATACTTTCTAAGTAAAAAATATAATATTAGTTCTGTTTTATCAACTTTATTATAAAATTTTTTAAAA